>BMAV01001271.1:0-23861 GCA_019973955.1 Trichonephila inaurata madagascariensis | reverse complement strand
ATTGAAACAGATTTCTTTCCGTGCTTTTGGGATCATTTTTTTCCCCCCCCAACTCCAAACTTAGTTTTTCTTGCACAGAATTCAACGCTGATCACAATATGTATGGCGCGTCGATATTAAAATTATTTTAAAAAGTTAGCCAACTGTTTCTTTGAAATTCATCCCTTTTCAATAGTCTGTTTAAAGCATACCCACCACTTTTTTTTTTATTTTCCCCGAAAACTTACCAAAGGCCCCATTTCACCAAAATTTGACCGGGGAATCAAAATTGGTCTCCTTTTCCCAGAAATTAAAAAAATTTTTTAAAATGAAACACCTTCTTGAAAAACGCCCTATTTGGCAAAACCCAAATTTCGCCATTTTAAAACAAGGGCCAATTCTCACCGAACTTAGTTTTTTTTGCATAAAATTCAACGCTGATCACGAACATGTAGGCGCTTGTCAAATTAATTGTTCAGAAGTTAAGCCCAATTGTTTTTTTTGAAATTCGCCCCTCTGTATAGTTTGTTTCAGTGTCATGCCCACAGCAATTTTGAATAGAAACTTCCCAAAGGACCCATTACACTCAAAATTTGACCGGGAACTAATTTGGTCTCCTTTTCCCAAAAAACTATGTAACTTTTTTAAAAAAATGAAACACTTTGAAAAACATCCCAAATTTGGGGAAAAGTTAACTTACCGACCGATTTTAAAACACGGGAAGTCATTCGAATGAGGGCCCCCCCAAACCCCAAAGAATTTTAAAAAACTTTCCCCCCGCTTATTAGAACTCGATTATTGCATTTTGGTAATGCTTTCTATGACAAATATCAAAAAAACACCGTTAAAAAAGTAAAAAATTTTTAATTGCGGTATAACCCTTTTTTAAAGGGTTCCCCCTTTTTCAATGGGCATATTAACGTTTTTTTTCCGTGCTTTGGTTTATTTTTGTCTTTCTTAAATTGTTACCAAATTTTTTCTCTCACAGAATTCAACATTGATCACGAATATGTATGGCGCTTGTCGATATTAAATTAGTTCAAAAGTTATACCCAACTGTTTCTTTCTATCCCCTCTTTCAATAGTCTGTTTCCAAAAGACATACCCGCACTATTTTTTTTTTATTTTACTACCCGAGAAACTTGCAAAGTGACCCATTTTACTCAAATTTGACCAGGAGGTCTAAATCTGGTCCCCGTTCCTGAAATTACGGCCATTTTTTAAAATGAAACACCTTCTTGAAAAACCGACCTATTTGTGAAAGCCAATTTACCGACCATTTTAAAACACCGGCCAATTCTCACCGAGCAAGTTTTCTTGCATAAATTCGCTTACGCGCGAGCACGAATATGTACGGCACTTGTCGAAATTCAATTAGTTCAAGTTATGCCCAATTGTTTCTTGAAATTCGTCCCCTCTGCGTAGTTTGTTTCAGTGTCATGCCCACAGCAATTTTGTTTTACCTAGAAACTTCCCAAAGTGACCAATACACTCAAAATTTGACCGGGAGGATGTAATTCTGGTCTCCGTTTCTGAAAACTCATGTAACGGTTTTAAAATGAAACACTTTGAAAAAACCTACCTAAATTCAAGCGAAGTTCAACACATTGAATTTAAAAAAACCGGGTGTCATTCGAATGAGAAGCCGCCCCCAAATGAACACTTTAAACGTACCCTGCAGTGGTAATTCGAGTTGCTTTGGTATGCATTTCAATGACAAATATCAGAAAGCACCGATAAAAATTTACACTGCGGTATAATCCTTTGAAGCGATTCGTCTTTCTAATGGGCATATTGCAACGGATTTTCTACTCTCTTTCCGTGCGTTTGGGTCATTTTTTTGTCTTCCTCAATTGTTACCAAACTTAGTTTTCTTGCACAGAATTCAACGCTGATCCCAGGTATATTTACTTGTCCGAAATTCCAATTAGTTCAAAAAGTTATACCCAGCATTTCTTTGAAATTCATATCCTCTTTTCAATAGTCTGTTTCAAGGCATACCCACCACCCCTATTTTTTATTTTACCCGAAAACTTACCAAGTGACCCATTCACTCGAAATTTGACGAGGAATCTAAATCTGGTCTCCGTTTCACGAAATTACTAAAATGTTTTTAAATGAAGCACCTTCTTGAAAAACCGACCTATTTGGCTAGAAAGCCAAGTTCGACCCATTTAAAACACCGGCCAATTCTCACCGAACTTAGTTTTCTTGCATAAAATTCAACGCTGATCACGAATATTTTACGGCGCTTGTCGAAATTTCCAGTTCAGAAGTTATGCCCAATTGTTTCTTTGAAATTCGTCCCACTCTGTATAGTTTGTTTCAGTGTCATGCCCACAGCAATTTGTTTTTACCCTAGAAACTTCCCAAAGTGACCCATTACACTCAAAATTTAGTACCAGGAATCTGTTCTGGTCTCCGTTTCACGAAACTCATGTGGTTTTAAAATGAAACACTGAAAAACCACCTAATTGGCTTGAAAGTTAACTTACCGACCGAATTTAAAACCGGGTGTCATTCGAATGAGAAGCCGCCCCCAAATAAAAGACACTTAAAAACATTACCCTGCAATTATTAGAATTCGAGTTATTGCCCTTTGGTAATGATTTCAATGACAAATTAGAAAACACCGAAAAAAAAGAAAAAAATTTTTTTGCGGTATAATCCGGCTTCGTCTTTCTAATGGGCTTTTAAACGGTTTTTTTTTCCGGGGGTTTGGGTCTTTTTTTGCTTCCTCAATTGTTACCAAACTTAGCGCCAGAATTCAACGCTGATCCCGAATTTTTTGCGCTTGTCGAAATTCCAATTATTTCCCAAAAGTTATGCCCAACTGTTTCTTTGAAATTCATACCCTTTTTTAAATAGTCTGTTTAAAAGACATACCCACCACTATTTTTTTTTTTTCCCGAGAAACTTCCAAATGACCCATTTACTCGAAATTTGACAGGAATCTAAATCTGGTCTCCGTTTCACGAAATTACTAAAAATTTTTTAAAAATGAACACCTTCTTAAAAAAACCGACCTATTTTTTGAAACCAATTACCACCATTTTAAAACCCCGGGCCCAAATTCTCACCAACTTTTTCTTGAAAAAATTCAACGCTGATCACAAATATTCGGCGCTTGTCAAAATTTCCCAATTAGTTCAGTTATGCCCAATTTTTTTTTTTGAAATTCGTCCCCTTGTATAGTTTGTTTCAATTAAATCCCCCGCAATTTTTTTTTTTTACCCTTTGGAAACTTCCCAAAGTGACCCTTTTCCCCTCAAAATTTGACCAGGAATCAAATTCCTGGTCTCCGTTTTTTTAAAACTCATGAAATTGGTTTTTAAAAAATGAAACACTTTGCCCACCTAAATTGGTTTTGAAAGTTAATTTTACCGACCAAATTTTAAAACGGGGTCTTTCCCGAATGAGAGGCCCCCCCCAAACCCCAAAGAAAATTTAAAACAGGGGCCCCAATTATTAGAATTCGAGTTATTGCATTTTGGGTTAAGTGCAGTCAATGACAAATATCAGAAAAAAAAAAAAATTTAAAAAAAAAATTTTTTTGGGTTAACCCTTTTTCCGTCTTTCTAAAGGGGGCATATTGCAACAGATTTCTTTTTCCGTGGTTTTTGGGATCATTTTTTGTCTTCCCCCCAAATTCCTCCAAACTTAGATTTTTTTTGCACAGAATTCAACGTTTGATCACGAATATTCCCGGGCTTGCCCAAAATTTCCCAAATAGTTCAAAAATTTAAATGCCCAATTGTTTTTTTTGAAATTCGCCCCCTGTGTATAGTTTTTTTTCAGTTTCATGCCCACTGCAATTTTTTTTTTTTCCCCTAAAACTTCCCAAAGTGCCCCATTTCACTCAAAAATTTGAAGGAATCTAATTTGGTCTCCTTTTCCCGAAATCATGTAAGGGTTTTTAAAAAAATGAAACACTTTAAAAAAACCGACCAAATTTGGGCAAAATTAATTTTCCCGGGACCGATTTTAAAACACAAGGAAGTCACCCCAAAATGAGAGGGGGCCCCCCAAAACCCAAAAAGACATTTAAAACATTACCCGGGAAATTTTAGAACTCGAGTTTTGCACTTTGGTAATGTTTTTCTATGACAAATATCAAAAAAACCGTTAAAAAAAATAAAAAAATTTTTAAATTTCGAATTTAAACCTTTTTTAAGCCCTTCGTCTTTCCCAATGGGCATATTGCAAGGGAATTTCTTTTTTCCGTGGTTTGGGTTATTTTTTTTCTTTCTTCAATTGTTACCAAACTTAGTTTTTTCTCACAGAATTCAAACATTGATCACGAATATTATGGCGCTTGTCGATATTAAAATTAGTTTAAAAGTTATGCCCAACTGTCTTTGAAATTCATCCCTCTTTCAATAGTCTGTTTCAAGACGCACCCACCACTATTTTTATTTTACGAAAACTTACCAAAGTGACCCATTTCACTCTAAAATTTGACCAGGAATCTAAATCTGGTCTCCGTTTCAATGAAAATTACAATAATTTTAAAAATGAAACACCTTCTTGAAAACCGACCTATTTGGCTTGAAAGCCAATTTACCGACCCATTTTAAAACACCGGCCAATTCTCACCGAACTTAGTTTTCTTGCATAAAATTCAACGCTGATCACGAATATGTACGGCGCTTGTCGAAATTCCAATTAGTTCAGAAGTTATGCCCAATTGTTTCTTTGAAATTCGTCCCCTCTGTATAGTTTGTTTCAGTGTCATGCCCACAGCAATTTTGTTTTTTTTACCCTAGAAACTTCCCAAAGTGACCCATTACACTCAAAATTTGACCAGGAATCTAATTCTGGTCTCCGTTTCACGAAACTCATGTAACGGTTTTTTAAAAATGAAACACTTTGAAAAAACCTACCTAATTGGCTTGAAAGTTAACTTACCGACCGAATTTAAAAAACCGGGTGTCATTCGAATGAGAAGCCGCCCCCAAACCCAAAGACACTTAAAACATTACCCTGCAATTATTAGAATTCGAGTTATTGCCCTTTGGTAATGCATTTCAATGACAAATATCAGAAAAACACCGATAAAAAAAGTAAAAAAATTTTTTTGCGGTATAATCCTTTTTGAAGCGTTCGTCTTTCTAATGGGCATATTGCAACGGATTTCTCTTTTCCGTGCGTTTGGGTCATTTTTTTGTCTTCCTCCAATTGTTACCAAACTTAGTTTTTCTTGCACAGAATTCAACGCTGATCCCGAATATTTATAGCGCTTGTCGAAATTCCAATTAGTTCAAAAGTTATGCCCAACTGTTTCTTTGAAATTCATATCCTCTTTCAATAGTCTGTTTCAAAGACATACCCACCACTATTTTTTTTATTTTACCGAGAAACTTACCAAAGTGACCCATTTCACTCGAAATTTGACCAGGAACCCTAAATCTGGTCTCCGTTTCCAAAAATTACTATAATTTTTTTAAAATAAACAAACACCCTCTTAAAAAAAACCGACCTATTTGACTTGAAAGCCAACTTACCGACCGATTTTAAAACCCCCGGCCATTTCTCACCGAACTTTTTTTTCTTGCACAGAATTCAACCCTGATCACGAATTTTTGTGCGGCGCTTGTCAAAATTTTAAATAGTTCAGAAATTATGCCCAATTGTTTCTTTGAAATTGTCCCCTGTGTATAGTTTTTTTCAGTGTCATATTTCAATTTTTTTTTACCCTAGAAATTTCCCCAAAAGTAATTTCACTAAAAAATTTGACCGGGGAATCTAATTCTGGTCTCCTTTTCCCAAAACTCATGTAAGGGTTTTTTAAAAATGAAACATTTTGGGAAAAAACCGACCAAATTGGCGAAAGTTAACTTACCGACCGTTTTTTAAAACACGGGGAAGTCTTTCCCGAATGAGAGGCCCCCCCAAAACCCCAAAAAGACACTTAAAACATTCCCTTTTCAATTATTAGAATTCGGTTTTTTCCCCTTTTGGGAAATCTTTTCAATGAAAAAATATCAGAAAAAACACCTAAAAAAAAATTTAAAAAAAAATTTTTCCGGAAATAATCCGGAATTTTCGTCTTTCTAAAGCGCATATTGCAACAGTTTCTTTTTTTCCGTGGGGTTTGGTTCTTTTTTTTGTCTTCCTCAATTGTTACCAAACTTGGTTTTTCCACAGAATTCAACGCTGATAACGAATATTTATGGCCTTTGTCAAAAATTTCCCAATTAGTTCAAAAGTTATCTTAACTGTTTCTTTGAAATTCATACCCTCTTTCAATAGTCCGTTTCAAAGAAAAATACCCACCACTATTTTTTTTTTTTTTTACCCAAAAACACCAAAAGTGACCCATTTCATTAAAATTTGACCAGGAATCTAAATCTGGTCTCCGTTTCTGAAAAATTACAAAAATTTTTTTAAAATGAAACACCTTCTTAAAAAAAACCGACCTTTTTGGGCGAAAGCCAATTTACCGACCCTTTTTTAAAAAACCAACCAATTCTCACTGAACTTAGTTTTCTTGCATAAAATTCAACGCTGATCAGGGAATATGTCGGCCCCTTGTAAAAATTTCCCAATTGGTTCGAAGTTATCCCAATTGTTTTTTTAAATTCGCCCCCTTTTGTATGGTTTGTTTCAGTGTCATGCCCACAGAAATTTTTTTTTACCCTAGAAACTTCCCAAAGTGCCCCATTACACTCAAAATTTGACCAGGAATCTAATTCTAGTCTCCTTTTTCACGAAACTCATGTAGCTGGTTTTAAAATAAAACCCACTTTAAAAAAAAACCCCCCTAATTGGCGAAAGTTAACTTACCACCCAAAATTCCCCAAAAAAAACCTGGTGTCATTCAGATAAAGCCCCCCCAAAGACCTTAAAACATTACCCTGCAATTTTAGAATTCGGGTTATTGCATTTTTTGTAATGAAATTTCAATGACAAATATCAAAAAAAACCCGATAAAAAATTTAAAAAATTTTTTTTGCGGTATAACCCTTTTTGAAGCGTTCGTCTTTCTAATGGGCATATTGAAACGGTTTCTCTTTTTCCGTGCGTTTGGGTCATTTTTGTCTTCCTCAATTTTTTTAAAACTTAATTTTTTTTGCACGGAATTCAACGCTGACCCCGAATATTTATAGCGCTTGTAAAACCAATTAGTTCAAAAGTTATGCCCAACTGTTTTTTTTTGAAATTCATATCCTCTGTCAATGGTCTTTTTTCCAAAGACATACCCACCATATTTTTTTTTTTTCCCGAAAACTTACCAAAGTGACCCATTTCCTAAAAAATTTGACCAGGAATCTAATTCTGGTCTCCTTTTCCCCTAAAAACTCATGTAAGGGTTTTTTTTAAAAATGAAACACTTTGAAAAAACATACCTAATTGGCTTGAAAGTTAACTTACCGACCGTTTTTTATAACACAGGAAGCCCCATTCGAATGAGGGCCCCCCCCAAACCCCAAAAGACATTTAAAAAACATTACCCTGCAATTATTAGAATTCGGGGTTATTCCCCTTTGGTAATCCCATTTCAATAAAATATCAGAAAAACCCCTAAAAAAAATTTAAAAAAAAATTTTTTTTCCCGGTATAACCCCCTTTTTGAAGTGTTGGTCTTTCAAAGGGGGCATTTGCAACAGTTTCTCTTTCCGTGCGTTTGGTTCTTTTTTTGTTTTTTCTTCAAATGTTCCAAACAGTTTTCTCTCACAGAATTCAACATTGATCACGAATATGTAGGGCCCTTGTGAAATTAAAATTATTTTAAAAATTTCCCCCAACTGTTTTTTTTAAAATTCATCCCCTCTTTCAATAGTCTTTTTAAAAAGACATACCCACCACTTTTTTTTTATTTTCCCCGGGGAAACTTCCAAAAGTGACCCATTTCACTAAAAAATTTGACCGGGAATCTAAATCTGGTCCCCGTTTTGAAAAATTACAATATTTTTTTAAAATAAAACCGCCCCAAAAAAACCGACCTATTTGGCTTGAAAGCCAATTTACCGACCTTTTTTAAAACACCGGCCAATTCCCCACCGAACTTAGTTTTTTTTCCCACAAATTTCAACGCTGATCACGAATATGTACGGCGCTTGTCGAAATTAATTAGTTCAAAGTTATGCCCAATTCTTTCTTTGAAATTCGCCCCCTCTGTATAGTTTGTTTCAGTTTTCATACCCAAAACAATTTTTTTTTTTTCCCCCGAAATTTCCCCAAAAAGTGACCCATTACACTCAAAATTTGACCAGAAATCTAATTCTAGTCTCCATTTCACGAAACTCATGTAGTTGGTTTTTAAAATAAAACATTTTGAAAAAACCCACCTAATTGGCTTGAAAGTTGACTTACCGACCGATTTTAAAAAACCGGGTGTCATTCGAATCAGAGGCCGCCCCCAAACCCAAAGACACTTAAAACATTACCCTGAATTTATTAGAACTCGAGTTATTGCACTTTGGTAATGCATTTCTATGACAAATATCAGAAAAACACCGATAAAAAAAGGAAAAAAATTTTAATTGCGGTATAATCATTTTTGAAGCATTCGTCTTTCTAATGGTCATATTGCAACGGATTTCTCTTTTCCGTGCTTTTAGGTCATTTTTTTGTCTTCCTCCAATTGTTACCAAACTTAGTTTTTCTTGCACAGAATTCAACGCTGATCACGAATATGTGCGGCGAATGTCGAAATTCCAAATAGTTCAGAAGTTATGCCCAATTGTTTCTTTGTAATTCGTCCCTTTTGTATAGTTTGTTTCAGTGTCATGCCCACTGCAATTTTTTTTTCCCCTAAAACTTCCCAAAAGTGACCCATTTCACTCAAATTTGACCGGGAAATTAAATTCTGGTCTCCTTTTCCCGAAACTCATTTAACTGGTTTTTAAAAATGAAACACTTTGAAAAAACCGACCTAATTGGCTTGAAAGTTAACCTACTCACCGATTTTAAAAAACCGGGTGTCATTCGAATGAGAGGCCGCCCCAAACCCAAAGACACTTAAAACATTACCCTACGATTATTAGAACTCGAGTTATTGCATTTTGATAATGCATTTCTATGACAAATATCAGAAAAACACCGATAAAAAAAGTAAAAAAAATTTAATTGCGGTATAATCCTTTTTGAAGCGTTCGTCTTTCCAATAGGCATATTGCAACGTATTTCTCTTTTCCGTTCGTTTGGGTCATTTTTTTGTCTTCCTCCAATTGTTACAAAACTTAGTTTTTCTTGCACAGAATTCAACGCTGATAACGAATATTTATGGCGCTTGTCGAAATTCCAATTAGTTCAAAAGTTATGCCCAACTATTTCTTTGAAATTCATATCCTCTTTCAATAGTCTGTTTCAAAAACTACCCACCACTATTTTTTTTTTTTTACCCGAAAACTTACCAAAGTGACCCATTTCACTCGAAATTTGACCAGGAATCTAAATCTGGTCTCCTTTTCCCTTTAAAAAATTACTATAATTTTTAAAAAGGAAACAAACCCTTCTTGAAAAAACCGACCTATTTGGCAAAGCCAACTTACCATTTCGTTTTTTTTAAAACACGGGCCCAAATTCTCACCGAACTTGGTTTTTTTTCCCACAAATTTCAACCCCTGATCACGAATTTTGTACGGCGCTTGTCGAAATTCAATTAGTTCAGAAGTTATGCCCAATTGTTTTTTTTTAAAGAAAAATTTCCCCCTGTGTATGGTTTGTTTCAGTGTCATCCCCACTGCAATTTTTTTTTTTTACCCTAAAAACTTCCCAAAGTGACCCATTTCCTAAAAAATTTGACCGGGAATTTAAAATTTTCTGGTCTCCTTTTCCCTGAAACTCATGTAAGGGTTTTTTAAAAATGAAACACTTTGAAAAAAACCAAATTTAAAACAAAAAGTTAACTTACCGACCGTTTTTTAAAACACAGGAAGTCATTCAATGAGGGCCCCCAAAACCCCCAAAGACACTTAAAACTTTTACCCTGCAATTATTAGAACTCGAGGATTATTGCACTTTGGTTCTTTTCTATAAAATATCAGAAAAACACCGAAAAAAAAGGGAAAAAAATTTTTAATTGCGGAAATAACCCTTTTTTTGAAGCGTTCGTCTTTCTAATGGGCATATTGAAACGGATTTCTTTTCCGTTGCTTTTGGGTTTCCCTTTTTTGTCTTTCTTCAATTGTTACCAAACGGGTTTTCTCTCCAGAATTCAACTTGATCACGAATATGTATGGCGCTTGTCAAAATTTAAAAATTTAAAAGTTTAAAAGTTATGCCCAACTGTTTTTTTGGGGGAAATTTTCCACCCCCTTTTCAATGGTCTGTTTAAAAATTACCCACCACTATTTTTTTTTTTTAAATCCGAAAATTTTACCCAAAATTGACCCTTTTTCACTCAAAATTTGAAGGAATCAAAAGGGGGTCTCCGTTTCCCAAAAATTAAAATTTTTTTTTTTTAAAATGAAACACCTTTTTGGGAAAAAACCGACCCCTATTTGGCGAAAACCCAAATTTACCGACCATTTTAAAACACCGGCCAATTCCCCACCGAACTTATTTTTCTTGCAAAAAATTCAACGCTGATCACAAAATATGTACGGCGCTTGTGGGGAAATTTCCCAATTAGTTCAGAAGTTATCCCCAAATTGTTTTTTTTTGAAATTCTTCCCCTCTGTATAGTTTTTTTTCAGTGTCCCCCACGCTTTTTTGTTTTACCCTAGAAATTTCCCCAAAAATTGCCCCGTACACTCAAAATTTGACCAGAAATCTAATTCTAGTCCCCCGTTTCACGAAACTAAATTTAGCTGGTTTTAAAATGAAAAAATTTTGGGAAAAAACCCACCAAAATTGGCTTAAAAAGGGGTTAACTTACCAACCAAAATTTTAAAAAACCGGGTGTCATTCAATGAGAAGCCGCCCCCAAACCAAAGACACTTAAAACATTCCCTGCAATTATTAGAATTCAGTTTTCCCCTTTTGGTTTAATGCATTTCAATGACAAATATCAGAAAAACACCGAAAAAAAAGGGAAAAAAAATTTTTTTTTTGGGGTATAATCCCAAACCGTTCCCCTTTTCTAAGGGGCATATTACCTTGGATTTTCCTCTTTTTTGCGTTTGGGACTTTTTTTTTTGTCTTCCCCCAATTGTTACCAAACTTAGTTTTTCTTGAAAGAATTCAACGCTGATCCCGAATATTTATAGCGCTTGTCGAAATTCCAATTAGTTCAAAGTTATGCCAACTGTTTCTTTGAAATTCATATCCTCTTTTCAATAGTCTGTTTCAAAGACATACCCACCACTATTTTTTTATTTTACCCGAAACTTACCAAAGTGACCCATTTCCTCGAAATTTGACCAGGAATCTAAATCTGGTCTCCGTTTCACGAAATTACTATAACTTTTTTAAAATGAAAAAAACCCATTTCGAAAAAACCGACCTATTTGGCTTGAAAGCCAACTTACTGACCGATTTTAAAATACCTGCCAATTCTCACCGAACTTTGTTTTTCTTACACAAATACCAACGATGATCACGAATATGTACAGCGCTTGTCGAAATTCCAATTAGTTCAGAAGTTATGCCCAATTGTTTCTTTGAAATTCGTCCCCTCTGTATAGTTTGTTTCAGTGTCATACCCACGCAATTTTGTTTTAACCTAGGAATTTCCCCCAAAGTGACCCATTTCCTCAAAATTTGACCAGGAATCTAATTCTGGCCCTCCGTTTCCTAAAAACTCATGTAACTGTTTTTAAAATGAAACACTTTGAAAAAACATACCTAATTGGCTTGAAAAATAACTTACCGACCGTTTTTAAAACACAGGAAGTCATTCTAATGAGAGGCCGCAAACCAAAGACACTTAAAACATTACCCTGCAATTATAGAACCCCGAGTTATTGCACTTTGGTAATGCTTTTCTATGACAAATATCAGAAAAACACCGATAAAAAGTAAAAATTTTAATTGCGGTATAATCCTTTTGGAAGCGTTCGTCTTTCTAAGGGCATATTCAACAGTTTCTCTTTCCGTGCGTTTGGTTCATTTTTTGTCTTTCTTTCAAATTTACCAAACTTATTTTTTCCCCTCACAGAATTCAACTTGATCACGAATATGTATGGCGCTTGTCGAAATTAAATTATTTTAAAAAGTTATGCCCAACTGTTTCTTTAAATTCATCCCCTCTTTCAATAGTCTGTTTCAAAGACATACCCACCACTATTTTTTTATTTTACCGAAAACTTACCAAAGTGACCCATTTCACTCAAAATTTGACCAGGAATCTAAATCGGCCCCCCGTTTCCTGAAAATTACAATAATTTTTTAAAATGAAACACCTTCTTGAAAAACCGACCTATTTGACAAAAAACCAATTTACCGACCATTTTAAAACACCGGCCAATTCTCACCGAACTTAGTTTTTCTTCCACAAATTTCAACGCTGACCCACGAATATGTACGGCGCTTGTCGAAATTAAATTAGTTCAAAGTTATCCCAATTGTTTCTTTGAAATTCGTCCCCTCTGTATAGTTTGTTTCAGTGTCTTACCCACAGAAATTTTTTTTTACCCTAGAAACTTCCCAAAGTGACCCATTACACTAAAAATTTGACCAGGAATCAAATTCTAGTCTCCGTTTCACGAATCTCGTAGCTGGTTTTTAAAATGAAACACTTTGAAAAACCCACCCTATGGCTTGAAGTTAACTTACCGACCGATTTTTAAAACACAGGAAGTCATTCGAATGAGGGGCCCGCCCCAAACCCAAAGACACAAAACATTACCCTGCAATTAATAGAACTCGAGTTTTGCACTTTGGTAATGCTTTTCTATATTGCAAATATCAAGAAAAACACCGATAAAAAAATTAAAAAATTTTAATTGCGGTATATTTTTTTGAAGCGTTCGTCTTTCTAATGGGCATATTCACATTTCTTTTCCGTGCGTTTGGTTCCATTTTTGTCTCTCAAATGTTACCAAACTAGTTTTCTTGCACAGAATTGAACGCTGATCACGAATATGTACGGCGCTTGTCGAAATTCTAATTAGTTCAAAAGTTATCCCTTTGAAATTGTCCCTTGTATAGTTTGTTTCAGTGTCATGCCCTGAAATTTTTTGTTTTTACCCTAGAAATTTCCCCAAAAGGGTGACCCATTTCACTCAAAATTTGACCAGGAATCTAATTCTGGTCTCCGTTTCCTTAAACTCATGTAACTGTTTTTAAAAATAAAACACTTTGAAAAACATACCAAATTTGGCTTGAAAGTTAACTTACCGACCGATTTTAAAACACAGGAAGTCATTCTAATGAGAGGCCGCCCAAAACCAAAGACACTTAAAACATACCCTCAATTTGTTGAACTCGAGTTATTGCACTTTGGTAATCTTTTCTAGACAAATATCAGAAAAACACCACGATAAAAAAGTAAAAATTTAATTGCGGTATAATCCTTTTGAAGCGTTCGTCTTTCCAATGGGCATATTGCAACGGATTTCTCTTTTCCGTTCGTTAATTCATTTTTTGTCTTCCTAATTGTTACCAAACTTAGTTTTCTTGCACAAATTCAACGCTGATAACGAATATTTATGGCGCTTGCCCAAATTTCCCAATTAGTTCAAAAGTTATGCCCAACTGTTTCTTTGAAATTCATATCCTCTTTCAATAGTCTGTTTCAAAGACATACCCACCACTATTTTTTTTATTTTACCCGAGAAACTTACCAAAGTGACCCATTTCACTCGAAATTTGACCAGGAATCTAAATCTGGTCTCCGTTTCACGAAATTACTATAACTTTTTTTAAAATGAAACAAACACCTTCTTGAAAAAACCGACCTATTTGGCTTGAAAGCCAACTTACCGACCGATTTTAAAACACTGGCCAATTCTCACCGAACTTAGTTTTTCTTCCACAAATTTCAACGCTGATCACGAATATGTACGGCGCTTGTCGAAATTCCAATTAGTTCAGAAGTTATGCCCAATTGTTTCTTTGAAATTCGTCCCTCTGTATAGTTTGTTTCAGTGTCATCCCCACAGAAATTTTTTGTTTTAACCTAGAAATTTCCCCAAATGCCCCTTTTTCACTAAAAATTTTTGACCAGGAATCAATTTGGTCTCCGTTTCCAAACTAGAAATGGTTTTTTAAAAATGAAACACTTTAAAAAAACATCCTTTTTGGCTTAAAAATTTAACTTACCGACCGATTTTAAACACAAAGTTTTCAATAAAGGGACCCCCCCAAACCAAAAACACTTAAAACATTCCCCCGCAATTATTAGAACTCGATTTTTTACTTTGGTAATTTTTTCATGACTTTCGAAAAACACCGATAAAAAAAAAAAAATTTTAATTGCGGTAAAAACCCTTTTTTAAACGTTCGTCTTTCTAATGGGCATATTGCAACGGTTTTTTTTCCGTGTGTTTTGGCTTTTTTTGTCTTTCTTAAATGTTAAAACTTGTTTTCTTGCACAGAATTCAACGCTGATCACGAATATTTATTGCGCTTGTCGAAATTCCAATTAGTTCAAAAGTTAAGTGCCCCAACTGTTTCTTTTGAAATTCATATCCTCTTCAATAGTCTGTTTCAAAGACATACCTTACCTCACTATTTTTATTTTACTCCGAGAAACTTACCAAAGGGACCCATTTCACTCCAAAATATGACCAGGAATCTAAATCTGGTCTCCAGCTTCACGAAATAATATAACTGTTTTTAAAATGAAACATCTTCTTTGAAAACCGACCGATTTTAAAACACCGCCAATTTTCACAGTATTCTAGTTTTCTTGCATTGTGATTTCAACGCTGATCGCGAATATGTGCGGCGCTGTCGAAATTCCAAATAGTTCAGAAGTTATGCCCAATTGTTTCTTTGAAATTCGTCCCTCTGTATAGTTTGTTTGAAAGTGTCATGCCCACAGCAATTTTAGGTTTTTACCCCAGAAACTTCCCAAAGTGACCCATTTCACCTCAAAATCCTGACCAGGAATCTAATTCTGGTCTCCGTTTCACGAAACTCATAACTGTTTTAAAATGAAAACACTTTGAAAAATCCGGACCTAATTGGCTTTGAAAGTTAACTTACCGACCGATTTTAAAGCTCACAGGAAGCTTCTGCCCAAATGAGAGCCGCCTCAAACCCAAAGACACTTAAAACATTACCCCAGTACTTGCTAGAACTCGAGTTATTGCACTTTGGTAATGCATTATGACAAATATCAGAAAAACGCCGATAAAAAAAGTAAAAATTTTAATTGCGGTATAACTTTTTGAAGCGTTCGTCTTTCTAATGGGCATACTGCAACGGATTTCTTTTTGTGCGCGTTCTGGTTCATTTTTTGTCTTAAATCCAATTGTTACCAAACTTAGTTTTTCTTGCACATAATTCAACGCTAATCACGAATTAACTTATGGCGCTTGTCGAAATTCCACTATTCAAAGTTATGCCCAACTGTTTCTTTGAAATTCATACATCCTCTTTCAATAGTCTGTTTCAAAGACATACCCACCACTATTTTTTTATTTTAACCGAGAACTTACCAAAGTGACCCATTTCACTCTAGAAATGTGACCCAGGAATCTAAATCTGACCTGCTCTTCAATGAAATTACATTATAACTTTTTAAAATGAACACCTTCTTGAAAAACTGACCTATTTGGCTTGAAAGCCAACTTACCGACCGATTTTAAAACACCTGCCAATTCTCACCGAATTTTTCTTGCACAGAATTCAACGCTGATCACGAATATGTACGGCGCTTGTCAAAAATTCCAATTAGTTTAGAAGTTGCTCAATTGTTTCTTTTGAAATTCGTCCCCTCTGTATAGTTTTGTTTCAGTGTCATGCCCACAGCAATTTTGTTTTTAACCTAGAAACTTCCCAAAGTATCCTTATTTCACCAAAATTTGACCAGGACCTAATTCTGGTCTCCGTTTCATAGAAACTCATGTAACTGCTTTTAAAATGAAACACTTTGAAAAACCTACCTAATCTTTGGCTTGAAAGTTAACTTACCGACCGATTTTAAAACACAGTAAGTCATTCGAATGAAAAGGCCGCCCCCAAACCTTAAAAAGACACGTTTCTAAAACATTACCCTGCAATTATTAGAACTCGAGTTATTGCATCTTGTGATGCATTTCTATGACAAATATCAGAAAACGCCACAAAAAGTAAAAAATTTTAATTATGTGAACCTTTTTAAAGGTTCGTCTTTCTAATGGGTACATTTTCAAACGGGATTTCTTTTCCGTGCGTTTAGTTAATTTTTTAGGCTCCCACCAATTGTTACCAAATTTAATTTTTCTGTACAGAATTCAAACGCTGATCACGAATATGTATGCCATGAAATTCCAATTGTTCAAAAGTTAAGTGCTCCGGGCGTCCGTTTCTTTGAAATTCATCCCCTCTTTTAATATTCTGTTTCAAAGACATACCCACCACTATTTTTTTTTATTTTACCCGGAGAAACTTACTCAAAGGGACCCATTTCACTCCACAAAATATGACCAGGAATCTAAATCTGGTTCCGCTTCACGAAATTCCTAGTTAACTTTTTTAAAATGAAACACCTTTTGAAAACTGACCGATTTTAAACACCGGCCAATTCGAACGTGAAGTTTTTCTTCCACAGATTCCCAACGCTGGATCACGAATATAAAAGCGGCGCTTGTCGAAATTCCAAATAGTTCAGAAGTTAAGTACCCAATTGTTTCTTGAAATTCGTCCCCTGTATAGTTTGTTTCCAGTGTCATGCCCACAGCAATTTTGTTTTTTTACTCCTAGGAAACTTCCCCAAAGTGACCCATTTACCCAAAATTTGGACCAGGAATTCCACTTGGTCTCCGTTTCAATGAAAATCATGTAACTGTTTTTTAAAAATGAACACTTTGTGTAAATCCGACCTACTGGCTTTGAAGTTAACTTCTACTGACCGATTTTAAAACACAGAAGTCATTCGAATGGAGAGGCCGTCCCCAAACCCAAAGACACTTAAAACATTACCCTGACATATTAGAACTCGAGTTATTGCACTTTTGGTACGCATTTATGACAAATATCAGAAAAACACCGATAAAAAAGTAAAAAATTTTTGCGGTATAATCCTTTTTGAAGCGTTCGTCTTTCTAATGGGCATATTGCAACGGATTTCTCTTTTCCGTGCGTTTGGTTAATTTTTTTGTGTTCCACCAATTGTTACCAAACTTAGTTTTTCTTGCACAGAATTCAACGCTGATCACGAATATGTATGCCGCTTGTCGAAATTCCAATTAGTTCAAAAGTTATGCCCAACTGTTTCTTTGAAATTCATCCCCTCTTTAATAGTCTGTTTCAAAGACATACCCACCACTATTTTTTTTTACCCGAGAAACTTACCAAAGTGACCCATTTCACTCAAAATTTGACCAGGAATCTAAATCTGGTCTCCGTTTCACGAAATTACTATAACTTTTTTAAAATGAACACCTTCGAAAAAACCTATTTGCTTGAAAAACTTACCGACCGATTTTAAAACACCGGCCAATTCTCACCGAACTTAGTTTTTCTTGCACAGAATTCAACGCTGATCACGAATATGTGGCGCTTGTCGAAATTCAAATAGTTCAGAAGTTATGCCCAATTGTTTCTTTGAAATTCGTCCCCTCTGTATAGTTTGTTTCAGTGTCATGCCCACAGCAATTTTGTTTTTTTTACCCTAGAAACTTCCCAAAGTGACCCATTTCACTCAAAATTTGACCAGGAATCTAATTCTGGTCTCCGTTTCACGAAACTCATGTAACTGTTTTTTAAAAATGAAACACTTTGAAAAAACCGACCTAATTGGCTTGAAAGTTAACTTACCGACCGATTTAAAACACAGGAAGTCATTCGAATGAGAGGCCGCCCCCAAACCCAAAGACACTTAAAACATTACCCTGCAATTATTAGAACTCGAGTTATTGCACTTTGGTATGCATTTCTATGACAAATATCAGAAAAACACCGATAAAAAAAGTAAAAAAAATTTTAATTGCGGTATAATCCTTTTTGAAGCGTTCGTCTTTCTAATGGGCATATTGCAACGGATTTCTCTTTTCCGTGCGTTTGGTTCATTTTTTTGTCTTCCTCAATTGTTACCAAACTTAGTTTTTCTTGCACAGAATTCAACGCTGATCACGAATATTTATGGCGCTTGTCGAAATTCCAATTAGTTCAAAAGTTATGCCCAACTGTTTCTTTGAAATTCATATCCTCTTTCAATAGTCTGTTTCAAAGACATACCCACCACTATTTTTTTATTTTACCCGAGAAACTTACCAAAGTGACCCATTTCACTCGAAATTTGACCAGGAATCTAAATCTGGTCTCCGTTTCACGAAATTACTATAACTTTTTAAAATGAAACACCTTCTTGAAAAACCGACCTATTTGGCTTGAAAGCCAACTTACCGACCGATTTTAAAACACCGCCAATTCTCACCGAACTTAGTTTTTCTTGCACAAAATTCAACGCTGATCACGAATATGTACGCGCTTGTCGAAATTCCAAATAGTTCATAAGTTATGCCCAATTGTTTCTTTGAAATTGTCCCTCTGTATAGTTTGTTTCAGTGTCATGCCCACAGCAATTTTGTTTTTTACCCTAGAAACTTCCCAAAGTGACCCATTTCACTCAAAATTTGACTAGGAATCTAATTCTGGTCTCCGTTTCACGAAACTCATGTAACTGTTTTTTAAAAATGAAACACTTTGAAAAAACCGACCTAAAGGTCTTGAAAGTTAACTTACCGACCGATTTAAAACACAGGAAGTCATTCGAATGAGAGGCCGTCCCCAAACCCAAAGACACTTAAAACATTACACTGCAATTATTAGAACTCGAGTTATTGCACTTTGGTAATGCATTTCAATGACAAATATCAGAAAAACACCGATAAAAAAGTAAAAAATTTTTGCGGTATAATCCTTTTTGAAGCGTTCGTCTTTCTAATGGGCATATTGCAACGGATTTCTCTTTTCCGTGCGTTTGGTTCATTTTTTTGTCTTCCTCAATTGTTACCAAACTTAGTTTTTCTTGCACAGAATTCAACGCTGATCACGAATATGTATGCGCGCTTGTCGAAATTCCAATTAGTTCAAAAGTTATGCCCAACTGTTTCTTTGAAATTCATCCCCTCTTTTAATAGTCTGTTTCAAAGACATACCCACCACTATTTTTTTTATTTTACCCGAGAAACTTACCAAAGTGACCCATTTCACTCAAAATTTGACCAGGAATCTAAATCTGGTCTCCGTTTCACGAAATTACTATAACTTTTTTTAAAATGAAACACCTTCTTGAAAAAACCGACCGATTTTAAAACACCGGCCAATTCTCACCGAACTTAGTTTTTCTTGCACAGAATTCAACGCTGATCACGAATATGTACGGAGCTTGTCAAAATTCCAATTAGTTTAGAAGTTATGCCCAATTGTTTCTTTGAAATTCGTCCCCTCTGTATAGTTTGTTTCAGTGTCATGCCCACACCAATTTTGTTTTTTTAACCTAGAAACTTCCCAAAGTGACCCATTTCACTCAAAATTTGACTAGAATCTAATTTGGTCTCCGTTTCACGAAAACTTCACGTAACTACTTTTTAAAAATGAAACACTTTGAAAAAAAAAACTGACCTAATTGGCTTTGAGTTAACTTACCGACCGATTTTAAAACACAGGAAGTCTCAGTCTGGAATGAGAGGCTTCGCCCCCAAAACCCAAAATACTAATTCTAAAATTAGATAGTCATCCCCTGCAATTATGAGAACTCGAGTATTGCACTTTGGTAATGCATTTTTAGCGACAAATATCAGAAAAACACCGATAAAAGTAAAAAAATTTTAATATCGGTATAATCCTTTTTGAAGCGTTCGTCTTTCTAATGGGCATATTGCAACGGATTTCTCTTTTCCGTGCGTTTGTCTATATTTTTGTCTTCCCTCCTCCAATTGTTACCAAACTTAGTATCTCTTGCACAGAATTCAACGCTGATCACGAATATTTATGGTGCTTGTCGAAATTCCAATTAGTTCAAAAGTTATGCCCAACTGTTTATTTGAAATTCATATCCTCTTTCAATAGTCTGTTTCAAAGACATACCCAACTACTATTTTTTTATTTTACCCGAGAAACTTACCAAAGTGACCCATTTCACTCAAAATTTGACCAGGAATCTAAATCTGGTCTCCGTTTCACGAAATTACTATTACTTTTTTTTAAAATGAAACACCTTCTTGAAAAAACCGACCGATTTTAAATCACCGGCGAAATTTTCACCGAACTTAGTTTTTCTTGCACAGAATTCAACGCTGATCACGAATATGTGCGGCGCTTGTCGAAATTCCAAATTGTTCAGAAGTTATGCCCAATTGTTTCTTTGAAATTCGTCCCCTCTGTATAGTTTGTTTCAGTGTCATGCCCACAGCAATTTTGTTTTTTTTACCCTAGAAACTTCCCAAAGTGACCCATTTCATTCAAAATTTGACCAGGAATCTAATTCTGGTCTCCGTTTCACGAAACTCATGTAACTGTTTTTTAAAAATGAAACACTTTGAAAAATCCGACCTAATTCTCTTGAAAGTTAACTTACCGACCGATTTTAAAACACAGGAAGTCATTCGAACGAGAGACCGCCCCCAAACCCAAAGACACTTAAAACATTACCCTGCAATTATTAGAACTCGAGTTATTGCACTTTGGTAATGCATTTCAATGACAAATATCAGAAAACACCGAAAAAAAAGTAAAAAAAAAAAATTTTTTGCGGCATAATCCTTTTGTGCTGCTCCGTCTTCTAATGGGCATATATTGCAACGGATTTCTTTCCGTGCGTTTGGTTAATTTTTTTGTGTTCCACCAATTGTTACCAAACTTAGTTTTTCTTGCACAGAATTCAACGCTGATCACGAATATGTATGCCGCTTGTCGAAATTCCAAGTCTGGGGTAAAAGAGTGCCCAACTGTTTCTTTGAAATTCATCCTCTTTTAATAGTCTGTTTCAAAGACATACCCACTACTATTTTTTTTATTTTACCTGAAAAACTTACTAAAAGTGACCCATTTCACTCAAAAATTTGGACCAGGAATCTAAATCTGGTCTCCTTTTCACGAAATTACTATAACTTTTTAAAATGAAACACCTTCTTGAAAAACTGACCTATTGGCTTGAAAGCCACAACTTACCGACCACCGATTTTAAAACACCGGCCAATTTCACCGAACTTAGTGTTTCTTGCACAGAATCTTCAACGCTGATCACGAATATGTACGGAGCTTGTCAAAATTCCACTAGTTTAGTTATGCCCAATTGTTTTGAAATTCGTCCCTCTGTATATAGTTTGTTTCAGTGTCATGCCCACAGCAATTTTGTTTTTACCCTAAAACTTCCCAAAGTGACCATTTCACTCAAAATTTGACCATGAATCTAATTCCTAGTCTCCGTTTCACAAAAACTTCATGTAACTGGTTTTTAAAATGGAAACACTTGAAAACCCACCCACTTTCTTTGAAAGTTAAACTTTGACGAATCGGATTTTAAAACATTATAAAAGTCATTCGAACGAGAGACCACCCCAAACCCAAAAGATACTTTAAAACATTACCCCCTGCACAAGTGAGAACTCGAGTTATTGCACTTCTGGTAATGTACTTCTATGACAATGATTGTGAAAAACACCGATAAAAAGTAAAAAAATTTTAATATCGGTATAACCTTTTTGTGTTGCCTGTCTTTCTGGCTCGGGCATATTGCAACGGATTTCTCTTCCGCGTTTGGTTCATTTTTGTCTTCCTCCAATTGTTACCAAACTTAGTATCTTCGCACAGAATCTCAACGCTGATCATCATTTATGGTGCTTGTCGAAATTCCAATTAGTTCAAAAAGTTATGCTTGAACTGCTTATTTGAAATTCATATCCTTCTTTCAATAGTCTGTTTCAAAGACATACCCACCACTCATTTTTTTATTTTACCCCGGAGAAATCTCTACCAAAGTGACCCATTTCTCACTCGAAATTTGACCAGGAATCTAAATCTGGTCTCCGTTTCACGAAATTACTATAACTTTTATTTAAAATAAAAAACCTTCTTGAAAATCCGACCTATTTTGCTTGAAAGTTAATTTACCGACCCATTTTAAAACACCGGCCAATTCTCACCGAACTTAGTTTTCTTCCACAAAATTCAACGCTGATCACGAATATGCACAAGTGCTTGTCAAAACTTCCCAAATAGTTCAGAAGCGCGCTCACTGTTTCTTTTGAAATTCGTCCCTCTGTATAGTTTGTTTCAGTGTCATGCCCACAGCAATTTTGTTTTTTACCCTAGAAACTTCCCAAAAGTACCCATTGCCCTCAAAATTTGACTAGAATCTACTCCTGGTCTCCATTTCACAAAACTCATGTAACTGTTTTTAAAAATGAAACACTTTGAAAACCGGACCTAATTGGCTTGAAAGTTAACTTTATCGACCGATTTTAAAACACTGGAAGTCATTCGAATGAGAGGTACGCCCCCAAACCCAAAGACACTTTAAAAACATTACCTCCCTGACATTATTAGAACACTTTGTTAATGCATTTCTATGACAAATACCAGAAAACACCGATAAAAAGTAAAAAAATTTAATTGCGGTATAACTTTTTGAAGCGTTCGTCTTTCTAACGGGCATATTAACGGATTTCTCTTTTCCCAAAAGTGGTTGGTTCAGTTTTTTTCTGTCTTCCTCCAATTGCTGCCAAACTTAGTTTTTTCTTTTTGCACAGAATTCAACGCTGATCACGAATATTTATGGCGCTTGTCGAAATTCCAATTAGTTCAAAAGTTATGCCCAACTGTTTTTGAAATTCATATCCTCTTTAGCTAGTCTGTTTCCCAAAGACATACCCACCACTATTTTTTTTATTTTACCGGTGAAACTTACCAAAGTGACCCATTTCACTGGAAATTTGACAAGGAATCTAAATCTGGTCACCGTTTCACGAAATTACGATAACTTTTATTTAAAATAAAACCCTTAAAAAAACCACCGATTTTAAAATCCCGGCCAATTTCACCAAACTTAGTTTTTCTTGAACAGAATTCAACGCTGATCAGAATATGTGCGGCGCTTGTCGAAATTCCAAATGTTAAAGTTATCCCCAAATTGTTTCTTTGAAATTCGTCCCTTTGTATAGTTTGTTTCAGTGTCATGCCCACGCAATTTTTTTTTTTTACCCTAGAAACTTCCCAAAGTGCCCCATTTCAGTCAAAATTTGACCGGAATCAAATTTTGGTCTCCGTTTCCGAAACTCATAACTGTTTTTAAAAATGAAACATTTTAAAAAACCGACCTAATTGGTTGAAAGAATTTACCGACCGATTTTAAAACACAGGAAGTCTTTCAAAATGAGAGGCCGCCCCAAACCCAAAGATACTTAAAACATTCCCCTGCAATTATTAGAACTCGAGTTATTGCATTTTGGTAATGCATTTCAATGACAAATATCGAAAACACCGAAAAAAAAAAGTAAAAAATTTTTAGCGGTAGAATCCCCTTTTGAAGCGTTCGTTTTTCTAATGGGCATATTGAAAAGGATTTCTTTTCCGTGCGTTTGGTTCATTTTTGTCTTCCCCCAATTGTTACCCAACTTATTTTTTCCTGCACAAAACAACATTGATCACGAATATGTATGGCGCTTGTCGAAATTAAAATTAGTTTAAAAGTTATGCCCAACTGTTTCGAAATTCATCCCTTTTCAATAGTTGTTTCAAAGACGTACCCACCACTATTTTTTATTTTCCCCGAAATTTTCCAAAGTACCCATTTCACTGGACCGGGAATCTAAATCTGGTCTCCGTTTCACAAATTACTATAATTTTTTTAAAATGAAACACCCTTTGAAAACCGACCTATTTGGTTTAAAAGGTAATTT
>BMAV01001270.1:43455-62614 GCA_019973955.1 Trichonephila inaurata madagascariensis | reverse complement strand
AAAATTTAAGAAATATTTTAAATTTCTTTTTCTCGGTATATGTATGTATACTCATATTTAACACAGAATTGTTATCTGACTTTCAAAAATTTTCGAATAAAGAGCATTTTTTATACCTATACATCAAGGCATACATGAGTAGCGAATATTGGTGAGATAATTTCGTATATTGTGTAAGATCATGTATTTAATTATATTTTCAAAGGTGTAATAGAGAAATATGTATTTATTACGCACATTATTAAACAATTATCATGTGATTGGTAACAATTCTGAATAATTTTATTTATTAACACGCTTTTATTAGCTTCACCTGTATGTAACGGAATCTTTGAACTTGAGTTTCACCGACTTTAAAAGGTCAGATTAAGTGGAAGTTTTGCATACTTGTCAAGGACCGATGACATTGAAATAATTTAATAATTTTGTTCCATTGTCCTGATCAGGATAATCAAAAATAACGATTTTCCATTTCCAGATTTGGTGACTATTTCCAGATCCCATTACCAGATTTGGCGACTAAATAGAATTCAATAATTTTATATACTTTAACTGACTTGTCTAGTTATTTCATGAAATACCTAGTTATTCTGTAAAATAACGTATTTCACATTTTAACGGTAACATGCAATAAACTCTCCATTATTCTTTATTTAATTTCT
Organism: Trichonephila inaurata madagascariensis; assembly: GCA_019973955.1. Taxonomy (NCBI): domain Eukaryota; kingdom Metazoa; phylum Arthropoda; class Arachnida; order Araneae; family Nephilidae; genus Trichonephila; species Trichonephila inaurata. Next base: position 61,952 of record BMAV01001270.1, on the reverse strand, counting down.
CAGTTCAGTACTTTTGCAATGTAATTTGAATAACATCAGGTCAGGCTATTGGCGACGGATTTAGTAATTTTGAATGAAGATCAAATGATGTGAGATGGCTCTTGAGCTGTGGCACCCTTTTCTCCAAACTTCAACATCACGTCAACATGAGGACTTAGAGTATCGAGAGATTTAATATGCGTCAGCCCTTACACACAATGAATTTAAACATTTGTGGTGGTGTGATATCTATATGAACTAGTACCAACATCACGCGAAGACGATCGTTTTGGCGTGATCGGTTAAGTACTCGCGTACGGAACGGAAGGTACCCAGAACGAATCCTTCCTTCTTCATTGGTGACCCTGGCCGTGCAAAGGAACCACACCCTTCACGCGCCGCAGTCGTCGCGCCATCTATCCACCGCAAAAGCTATCAAGCCGTCAAACATTGACGCAAATAAGCCGTTAATTATCAATGTCGTCTCACACAAATGACGCAATTCTCAAAGTCGTCTCTCGCACGAATGACGCAACCCACCAAGTGACGCAACTGCTTACATGCTCGCCACTAATATGGTATTGTTTGTTCGCCTATTCACCGAAACACTGGCAGGGGAGTATGTGGCGGTGTGATATCTAGTACCAACATCACGCGAAGACGATCGTTTTGGCGTGATCGGTTAAGTACTCGCGTACGGAATGGAAGGTACCCAGAACGAACCTTCCTTCCTTCACATTCATCAGAACTCGAACCTCTCAACAATGAACATTCGGTTACTGTGTGGTTACCCAATTTTCTCTCAAAACAATGTCAAGAGTTTCCACCCCTGTGCAACAGATTCTTCAACCAATCACCTGGTATATACGCCAATAAAGGTATCCAATCAAGATAAGAGTTTATATTTTCAGAAAATACTCTCTATTATCATCCGCGAAATTCTGTAAATAAATACTCCGTACAAATGGCACATACATTTGTATGAGAAATGTCACATATATTTGTGTTTCTAAGTTAAAAAGTTTATTTCGTGATTTGTCGCAAAGTGAGACATATTTGACAAAGAAAGTATTTTCTTTAATCACAATTAGGGATTGGAATACCGGTATACCGAGATACCGAATACCGGTATTTTGTGGCCATTTGTACAATTTTTGTAATACCTGTATTCACAAGTTGAAATACCGTTTTTTCGGTATTTACTAGAATCTTTTTAAGTTGTTTCCCCTATATTGTTCAGGGATCGTTAACATAGCAAAATAATATACATTTTTGTTTTTATGTCTCCCTAAAGGGAAAAAAATACTGAAACACTGAAAAATCCAATCCGAAAAGCAATGATACCGACTTAAACCTGCAAACTGATTTTTCCGATAGTGAATTCCACTTAATATCTAGTCTAACTTCCAAGAAAACTATATGTTGAGGCCAAATGTCGGAGAGATTCTAATTTATTAACAGCTAAAGCAACAATAAATTTCATGTTGCAGTCACTGAAAGAACAGCACACATCACTATCTGAAGAATTATATATTGCAAATGAAAAATTGCACAGAAGAAAGACATACCAAATTAGAAAATGTCTTACGGTATTTTCATAATTCTAATGATTTAAAAATGAAAATGAAAAAGAAGATAGGACTAACTAATTGAAATTTAATCAACATTACAGTAAATTTTCTTAAAATTTTTTACCCTCAAATCTATCCACATTCAGAAGAATTCGGTAGAATTAACGAATATGATGATGACACTAATGTCGATAGTGAAAAGGTATTGTCTTTTGAAACAAAAATTAGAATTAGAGCGCTAGCTAAAAAATTTCAACAAATCAAAATACAATTCAGAAATCAACTATATTCAAAACCATTCGACGAGAAATTGGTTTATTTGAATATGTGGAATTTAGAGGTAAATACTTGGAAAAAGTATATCGCACAATGCTAACAGTACCATCAACTAGAGTAGATGCCGGAAGAGTATTTTCGACAGCTGGTAATTTTTGCACAAAATTACGTTCCGGGCTTAATAACAGAAGAATCGATTCATTATGTTTTTTAAGATCTCATTTCAAAAATTTGTAATAGTACCACAAACTGAATAGTGATTTTTACACTTTTTTGTGATTTAAATACATACGATGTTTCTTTACTTTTTGTGATTATTTATATACTGTTATAATTTATAAGTTATAAGTTACGAATTATTTTTTTGTGATACTTACACTCTTTAATAAAACTGGCAAATAAAACAAAAAACATCTGTGTTTTCTTTCTCTAGAATTTCTATTCCCGGTATTAAAACCTATCCCGGTATTAAGGTATCCGACTACGTTCGGAACCGTGATTTTAAAAAGGCGCATAAATGGATAATTTTCATGATATTTAGTGTCACTTAGATTAGAATACATGATTAAAATTGTTTTAAGGACATTTTGAGAAAAAAAGTTATTTAAATACAATATCTCTGCAAAAAATTGAATTAAAATAAACTTTCTCAAAATGTTCTCCTTTTGTGAAAAATGCTTCTATTATAATAATATTTTGCCTAACTATAGCTCAGACCTCTGCACAGAGGCTCAAATATGATTTTTGAAAAATTCACTCTATTTTCAGAGTTACAACCCATTGAAATATTTATCGGCTTTTTTTTCTTAAAATTTCTCCCCTCTGTTGTCATAAAACATGGATAAACTCACTTCTAAGTTATATATTTCAAAAATTCTAGTTGAGCCTCTGTGGCGGGACTAATTACATACAGGCAAAATATTATTATAATAAGCCCTAAAATATTTTGAAAATATGGGTCATTCTATGTTCATTTTTTGTCAAAATGTTGACCTTAAATATTTTTTATTGTTATACTATTCTTATAACAATTTTATATACATTTTCTAATCTAAGTGACACTAAATATCATATCCATTTATGCCTTTACCAAATCACGGTTCCGGCATAATCGAATGCTAAAATAAAAAAATACCGAATACCGGGATTGAGTTTTTGGCCCAATATTGCAATCCCTAATCACAATGTAGTGCATAGATTAAATCACAATGCGCTTGTCTTTAAAGTGTATTGTAAATGCATCCCTGTGCAATTATGATAAATCTTACACATTATAATAAATTTTAAATATTTCACAGACTGCTATAGTTCTAATAGCAGTAAATTGTATGTAATATCTATATAAAGTGTAGAGGAGTATTTACCATTTAAAAGGCTTGTAAAGCAATATCTATTGTCGTAATATATTATAATCTCTGTAGTTAGAATTTATATAATAAATTTTAAAAATATTTCAGTAACTACTATAGTTCTAATACAGGAGAATTATATGTAACCTCTACAGAGAGTAGAGTACTTATCACTTATATTTATTACGCTTAGTGCGACGCACATATAAATCTCTGAAGGGTCATTCATGGCGAAATGTATGAGTAATAAGTGATCATGTATACTCAATGGATAGGAGAAAACGATTTCGGGATACAGGAACATTATTCTCATAGACAGATATTGATCCCATAGTACAAATTTCCTGTACATACATTTGCTATAATATAATTGGGAGAGAATATTTATTGTGTTACATAATAAATGTGTTTTATAGATACATATTTTCATATACTTCTCAAGAATAGTGTGTGGTGGAGGTAACCTATAGGTCAGAGGTACTCAACCTTTTTTTCTGGAGGGCCACTTATACATATGTTAGCTTTTCCCGGGCCCCATATATATTTTTGGGGTTTTTTGAGGCAAAAATGAAGATTAATGGAGGGAGAATGAATGCTTTAAGACTAAATAACTTAAAAATTTTTGCGGCAAATTGATAAAAAAAATTATAGCTCCTGTTTTGATTTTTTTTAATTATTTTTTTTTTTTTTTTTTTTTTTGTCCTAAGACTAAATTAAACATTTAAAAAACCCCTTCACCATTTCTGCACCAGTAAACGGTTTCATATGATTACCAATAATATAGCAAATTTTATAGGGTGCCTTTGTTACCATTGTGACCAAACCCATGACAAAACACTATCTTGTTGTTGAAAAGATTATTCAAGAAATCCCATTTATCACCTCTCGAAATAGGTCTTCGGGGAAAAGTGTCATTGAACGCGCGCGATTCCTGTTCGGTGGTATTTTTTGAATACAACACTTTCGTGACCAATCAAACAGTTACTGATCCATGCTTGTTTTTCACTACAGAATAGTCAACTTCCCAATTGTCTTAAATGGAATATTTTTCGCTTGCAAGGTAGGAAATATAGTTAAAAATTAGTTCCACTCATAAAAGGATTGCTACTCCACAATTGTCTATTATCACTCTAATCAGAAAAAAATACCAATTCCCTCCCATACGACATCGACAGCAAAAATCAAAATTGATACATTTGATTTCTTAACAAAGAATTTCCTATCGAATTTTTCTAAATAAATGAATTTTTCAGAGCAATGGGCCATGGTCGGGACATCTAAAAAGGCACAGTGGGCTGCAGGGGTTGAGTATCACTTCTATAGGTCATGGTCACGAGCTCGTGGTCGGCGTTGTGTTGAATCATGAGTTTGAAACCTATTGCCACTGAATGTATAGAGAGGGTAATGTGCGTGAAAGCCCTTTAATTGATATAGTGTAGAATTTAGGAGAGGGGTGTGCTAGTTTAGGTGTCTTTCTTCTCACTTAACCGTGGCTAAAAATTACGAGGTTCGTTTCCAATAGCCATCATGTTTCTTCACAGGACGACGTAAATTAAAATCAATCAAGAATATATTTTGGGTTTAAACCCCCTTAACCCTCATCCCGTGCGGGGTGTTCTGCCCCCAGCAACAAAAAATTTCTCTCTCCCAGGTTCAAAAAGAATTTTAAAACCCCTTTTTCTGTAGCTGCACATTTTAGGTCATTGAACCTTTAGGCCTGATGCAATCCTTCTTTCTCGAACGATTGGAATGTAATGACCTTCAAAAGTTTATCTGGAGGGCTGAGAACTCCCGAGAGAAGTTGAGCATATGTATACAGTCTGCTCTGAATGTTTGGAAAATGATTAAAATATTATTTTTGTACTTTCTGCTATCATTATCTCATTAATTATAAAGTACATCTATTACTGGTATATACGTTTTGCTGGTTTATGAAAAAATATAACATTATGTGTTTTAAAATGAAAATTTTTATGTTTAGTTTAAATTAATGTTAGTCTCATTTGTATGCAATAAATTTAATAAATTTATTTGTATAATACAACAAACATCTTGTACTTTATAAATATGTATCATAATGACTTAATTTTATTTTCATAATTAAATACCGTTTTAAAAAATTTTGGGGGTGTTTGTTCTCACACCCGAGAAAACGACGGTAGCAAAAACAGGCGTGATTGACCGCGGGTTAACAGACAACTGGGTTAACTCCCCAGTGGCACCATTTTACACATAGGTACGTACTGGAGGGTAAATAAAAGGCATATATAAACAAATCTTTATCTGGGATAAGTAAGTCCATCTATAACACTTTTTCATTAGATTATTGTATCCCAGAATTTTTGGAATAGTTTTACTGAAGCAGTGCAAAGAAATGGATCGTATTTCCGAAGGACGGATACATAAGTCAGTGGGCATTTAACGCAACGGGTGAGCAAGACGTATATATACGTCAACGGGAGTTAAGGGGTTAAAAGGTTAAATAAGTGGGGCACTTTATTTATTCAATTTAGATATTGATAAATTTGTCGCGAGCTGTTGCCCGCTGAAGTGTGAGGGTTCACCAAAGGGTGAGATGACTATCTAATCAGTATCTAAGTTCGACCTAAGTTATGGGAGTGTGTAGACTTAAACAGTAATCTAACTATCTAGTACGGTGGTTCCCATTGTGGTCTATATCGATCCCCAGGGACCTATGACGATCTGAAGGGGTCCATGTAAGCGAAAAAATACTTTGGGGGTCCATGAGGTGCAAAGGTGGGGGGTCTAAGATAGTAGCTCTCATTAAATCAGATCGTGACTTTAATTTTAAAAGAAAATTTAATCAAGTGGAAACCAGAATTTATTTATTTAACAGATATATTTACTAATAATTTGCAGTTATAAGTGACAGCATAAATTTTATTATTACAAAGACCATTTCAGCATTTCTTTCCAGAATTAATTTAAAGCATCACATAATATTGGAGGTTGTGAATTTTCTCAATTTGTCACAAACACAGTCCGTCAGGACGTTTTAATCTACGTTCAGAATTTAAGTGTTCTTTATTCAGATTTTGAAACTAGGTTTGAGAATGCTTTCACTGTCGTAAAACCCCATTGGACAATCTATAATTATGGTCCAATTAAAAATAATTTTCATATTGCAATAGGAACTATTCGGAATAGGCACTAACGAAGATCTTAAAGTAAAGTTGAGAAACACATACCATTTTGGCTTTAAAAAGACATACCTGTTATTTGTCCCAAATTATGGAATATCGTAAGAAAATTTTTTATTGCTTTTCCTAGTGGAAGCTTCAGTGTAGTTACTATTCTCAAAAGAAGAAAAAAAAACTGTGTTCACTACTGACAGGGAAGATTAAGGGTTAAACTTCACACAAGATTGATACTAAATGTTAAACTTTTGTTATTGAAACACTATGTATTGAAAGCATTTATCCCATTAAAAGCATTTGCTGGTTCAGTTATTTTGTGCATTAATTAAATTTTAATCTAATTAATTAACATGTGCTTCTTAAGTTTTAAACACTATGCTTCATTACAAATCTTAAGTCTTTTAATGTAAGTGACCTTATGCTAACTATAAAAACGACATTTAAGGTTGATAAATTTGCAAAAAATCACAATATTAGGTAAGCAGAGGTCTACCCCAAACCGAAAATCATAACAATGGGTCTATGAGATAAAAATGTTTGTGAACCCCTTTGATCTAGTACCTTAATATACTTAACAAAGGAAGACCGTCAACAATAATGCTAGCCCTAGAATGGCCGTCTGATTCCTTCAACTTGAACTACGGAAATTTCCACATCTTTAACTTCTTTGGCTTCGAATGAAAAAAATCACCATCATCCCTACTTCCATCTTCATTTGACTTTAAATAGCAACACTACTTTAACTTAACATAATCGCGGCTCCTTTACAGAAAGAGGCTTTATAATCACATAACATCACAGAAAGTTTTTTCCCTTAAGAATTCCAGAATTCAGATTTTTCCTTCCCAAATAGAACCCGTAACAAATTGATTTGAATTAACGTTTCTTTGCATATTTCTTTTCTTTTGTGAAATAAACCAGGGTGATATGATTCATGCTCTAGATTAAGGGAAAAATGTTTCACAAAACGTCCTAGTATAAATATACGAGTATAATATAAAATAACAAATAATACTATCGTGGAAATGTTTATCACCATGCAAATTTACATGTTAAGCTTAGTACAAAATAAATAAAAAATATAATATATCTCTGTATTATTTTTATTCCTGATGACACTTAAAAAAACAAGAAGTTTCGTCATCTAGGTCATCTTCTGATAGTCAACGACTTATAACTGGTCCAAATAATCTTCAATGTCCCTTTCTTATAAATTTCTCTACAAAATAACAAAAAATAAACATAAAGTAAAAAAAAAAATATACATTAGAAGTGTAACAACTGCATAGAGAATGATGTAAATTTCTGTCACATGGTTCCGGGAAGATTATTTTGGGGTATTCGATATAAATTGCACAGAAAATAATAGAAGCACAAAAGAATACCTTTTTTCAACTCATTATCTATTAGAAAAAAACCTCTTATTTTAGCTATAACAAATATTAAAGAAATCACAAGTTCCTTCCAAGTACCACAAACAGCGGAATAACAAGTCCAAACCCTCTATAATGATTGTAGCAGTTGATATTTTTTGACAGCTACGTTTTCATATTACGCAATACTCATGAAAAAAATTGCCAGGAACAAACAATTTACAGTACGCCTGTTTTTGAGTACAATCTTTTGTTTACTAAATGTTATAATGGAAATTTCCATCATCATACAAAGAAAGGTTAAGTAGTGCTAAAAACGATTTAAAATAAATACCGAAAAAATCAATTAACAAAATATGAAAACTGAATACATCTTATTCGAGTAGTTATCTATTACAAGAAACTCCAAATATAGCGCTTGAGCATCCTCGAACTCTTTCTTAGATAATTTCCATTTCAATTCAAAACTTCTTTTAGCAGTAATAGAAAATACAAAAATACAAAAATATATTAATGAGAAAAGGTCTGTAAAAATGTACATTAAAAGTAACTTTTAATTAAGCACGGATTTCTATTCATATATTTGAAAAATATCAAGTATTTTTCAACCATTATATCCTCTTACCCATTTTCAACCACTTAAAACAAATAAGCCAAGCAGGCGGTAAAAAAAACCCACTTTTACGTTATCCTCCACTTCGAAACCGGGTCGCCGTGGTAGTACTATTAAAACCCACACACAGAACTCGGAAATAAATTAATTTAGTCACTTGAACACGTCTATTCCGATTAGAATGTGGAAAGTATGGGGTCGTTTCCTCTCCAGAACTTCTTCCGGTTCTATATAGAAAAGAGTGCTCCAATGACGCTCTAAAACTCGCTTTCCAACAATAACGAGACCTTTCGAAGGACTTGGAAGCCCTCTCTCACCCCCCAGATGGCCATGAATCGTTATCAACCAGACGATGGCTGGGGAATGCGTCATGTTTTTGTTCAGGAGGTTCCTGTCGGGGAGTTGAGCCCTTTTGCCGTGGCGAAAACCAATTAGTTCCAAAAGGGGATGAAAAGAGCGTGGAGGTATTGGGGGAAGGGATGAGGGGAAGATGACGCAGGAAGTTGCAGAGGGTTTATTTTAATCAGATTATTTTCCACGGTATAAGTAAGGGAAGCATTCATCACTATGCTGTAGATTGGGCTGTACCATGTAACTAATAGTGGAGATGACGCTGTTTGTTGTCATTGACAATTTTCCCCCCCATTTATTATTAGCGGTTGGTGCGGAATTGTTGTTGCTGAGTTTCTTGGTAGCTTACAAATAATTATTAAGATGTGATATGGAAATTTTGCACAGTAGTAAAATTTATATCATGGAACACACATTTTTATTCACGATTTGTTTATTAAAAACATATATATCTACCGACGGTGTACTTATAAGTACCGCTCACTTAAAAATTACATAGATTAACCATTTTTACGAATACTCTGACAATACTTAGCAGGAATATTTTCTGAGATCCACTCTTCCAAGATATATGACAGCATGGGTTCAATGATGAGTATTTTAGCGGGAAAGGCGTATAGTTTTATAGCAGAAGTTGCGTCTTCAGCTGACGGCGTTTTCAGCGGATTGCAAAGATTGTCATTTTTATTCCGAAAAAATAGTTAATGTCAAAAGATAAGTGTCTTATTTTTTGTATGTTAATGAAGACCGTAGAAATCGATTTGATTATTTATTTTAAGAGAACAGTGTATATAATTAATTTTACAGTTGAATATCTTTAATTAATTAATTAGCTCTAACAAATTAAATTTCCAAAATTTGAGCATTTTGTCTATGTATATCCCTTAATTTTCAATGTAGTGATTCAAAAAAAAATATTGCATGAAAAAAACTGCAGTAAATCATAATACGGTAGATTAAGGGTTAAATTTGGATACTTAGATTATATCAATATGTGTGTGCACGTGCGATTTTTATGCACAGATTTCCCTTGACATGAGGCATTTTACTTGGAGAATATTTTGAAGAATAGGACTTCTTGGTATTTTAAAATCCACACTTTATTGACGATCACAGACATAAAACTGCGACTCGCGTGGTCTTTAGACAGAACCCAAAAGATTTTTTTCCCCTCGTTCCGAAGATCTCAGCTTTTATAGTTTCCTCAACTGGAAACTTTTAGAACCATATGATTTCTGTTAAGGTTTCTGTAATTGTTCAGAGTCCACGAATGATGCAATATTGCCTCTTCTTTAAAACAACAACAACAACAACAACAAAAAAAACGCGAACGTAGCAGATTTTTAGGAGTTAAAGTTAAGGTTAACGATATATTTGCCTTTAAAAACAAATCCTTCGTGAGATACTTGAAGTCGTGAATTATTACATATAAGTATATATTACAGTTGAGAGTTCAGAGTTTTGATAATGGATGTTTCAGGATCTATAAACAGGGCAGGTTGAGGACTGCTTCATTGTGTCTTAACCAGTTTTGTATCTGGTCAACCTTCCCACTTCTGTTTATGGTATTCAGCGAAATCCAAAAGTTTGCAATTAATAGTTCCTCTAAATCCATTATTAGTTTCAAAAGAAGACACATAACTAAAATGCTTGAATAAATGCTTTGATTATTCAAATCAGTGAACAACAAACAAGTTACTGTCAGATTCAGTGATTTATTTATTGAGCCTGCTTCCATGGTCAACTCAGTCACCTGATCTGAATGAAGTTGAAAGATTACTTCTAAGCAATTAAAGATCGCCATTTAATCCAATCCTACTTAGAGCTGCAATTGTGAGAGCAAAAGCCAAAATTTTTAACCAAAGATATCAGCACTGCTTGTTCAATCTATGACAAGAAGAATATTGGTTGTTATCATAATTAAAGGTGTGCAAACTCGTTATTAGAAAGTGTTTAAATTTAGTGCCATTCAGGGAATATATAAGAAGATAAGTCAAAAAGTAAAGGGACTTTAGTAATTTCTCTTTCAAAGGTTTGGTATCAATGTTAATATCCAGTGCTGAATAAGGGGTAGTCGGCAACACTTCTATACAACGTGTTACTCATCTTTCCTCATAGTCGTTGGGGGTGTAGCAAACCTTTCAACATCGTCGATCTGCACCAAGGACGGAAGATGGATAGTGAATCGCATTTTGTTTGCAGAAGGTGTGAAACCTACGGAAATTATTCGTCGCATGCAAGAAGTATGGTAACAACTTATTAACGCAGTATGATAACAACTGCCTACTAGGAAGCAAGATCTACGCGAATGAATAGAGAGCTTCATACAAGGAAGAAATTCATTATGTAACGACGAAAGATCGGGCAGTCTATCGACTTCAACCACAGAGGGTCGTCGTCGTTGAGGCTACAGTGATGGAAAGGAGGGCTGGTATCCAACACTGTCCTCCTTTCCTTCTTGGTGCAGGTCGACAATGGAACTGCCATATTGAACTATTTCCTACACTCCAACGACTATGAGGAAATACGAGAGATACGTTGTATAGAAGTGTTGTCGGCTATCCTTAGTTTAGCGTTAAGTACTAGCTGTAGCCAGACTTTGGAAAGAGAAATTGCAAAAGTTCCTTTAATATTTGACTTACCCTCGTATGTCTTGAAATCTCATCAAGAAATTCCTTCTTTTTTTACCGATCATTTTCACAAAGGAATAATGATCGATAAAATTGTTAAATTTTAAATTAATTCTGTTCTCAAACATAAAGCTGATAAATTAAATTATAATTAATAATTTTTTGCAGGATTCCATCAGTGAGTGAGTGAATATTAACGTCGCACTGTTCAGCTACACGAGGGCTTTTGGCGACGGACAAAGTTACTTTGAACCATGGTCAAGTGACGTGGACGATACCTGAGCTGGCACCCACCTCTCCTAACTACCACACCAACGGGAGGACGTTTCAGCTCTCGACAGATTTAACGTGCATCGCTGCCCTACACGGTGGGTCTTTAGTGGTACTGGGCTCGAAATCATGACATGCTTGCCATGATCCGATACCTTGACCACTGGGCTACCGCAGTCCTACAGGATTCCATCAAGTAAGAATAATACATATAAAGAAATATAAAAGAAATATACATCCATTTTAAGGGAATGAACATATAATATACATTAAGAATAAAAAAAATACTCAGATATATATTATTTTACATTACATTATGTTTGTAGCTCTAAAGAATACATATTATGTAGATATCTTAAGATTCAAATTATTTATTGGTAGCTCTACTGAATAGAATCTACAAAAAAATGAATGATAAAGTCATACAGACTGTATTTTATTTATTTTTATTGTAGCTGTTTTCTGTGGTTCTTCTTAGCATATTGTGTAATTCAAAATTTTTTTAGAATAACTATCTTTGATCGTTTTGTTATGATTTTCTATTTTGTAAATATCGAGCTGAATAATGATATCCAAACTCGTAAACAAACTTTTATTTGAATACATTCAAATATTAAGAATGTTTACTTTGAGGAGGAATAAATAAAATAAGTTTCGTATTTGGAAGAGATTTCTCATTTCCATTACACTTTTGTTCTTTCTAAAAAATAAAATATCTAGGTTGCTTACGATGATAAATACACAAAGAAATGAAATGAACAAAAATATATAATTTTTGTGAACTAATATAAATGTAATAAAAAGCTAATTTATATCTGAAGAACTTAAACATTGTCTTGTTGTCTTGTTACAACAATGTTTAATTGTTTTTGCGATGCATTGTCAATTGTTCCTGCTTTATGGAAAAGATATGTTGAAAATACTTTTTGCGAAAAAGTGCATACAAAATTAAAAAGAAAAAAAAATAACAGAGAAATATTGCTAGAGCTTATATATTATAATATAATTTAAAAATGTTAAGAATAAACATTGAAATAATCTGTAGTTTTGAATTTATTATATTTATATATATTATATATACCTTTTCTTCTATTAAGGTTTTCATTAGTCTGAAACAATTTCCCTACTCAAAATAGTTTGTGACGTAGAAATGGTCCCTAAATTGTTCCAGCAATGTGCGATTTACAAGCAATTATTAATCTTGACAATTGGTATTCAATGAAAGGTAAAGTTTGAATACCTGTTCTTTGTTACATCTTAGATAAATGAGCTGAAAAGAGAGGAATTTTTGAACTTATGTATTACACCGTCGACCAATATCGTCAACCCAAAAAGCGTCACCAAATGCTGTCATATGCAGCCAATAGAAAAACCATTCCCACGTGAGTTCAAGTACAATATAAAAAAAGCGATGAAAGCATTTGACAACTCTTTTGAATCGGCGACATCTTTTAACTCAGCAAAACTGTGGTTGACTATATAATACGCAAGTACCAGAATTTCTTTTCCGGTCAGTTTATAGACACCTTTTTTCTTTCGTCATTGTAAGTTTTTGCTTTTTGGGTATTTAACGTATTTTCTTAGGGAGGAAAATCTTTATGCCGTCGATTGTCTTTTTGAACGATATTTAAAGAGAGGCATTGAGTTTCATTCATCACAGCATTTGATTAACATCTTTGTTGTATTGAGCATCATTGGAACGTCTTTATATTCACTTCATAAACTCTTTATTTGAGAAATGGGTGATCTCTTTCATGCATGCGCTGTTTCACATCATTAGTAACGATTTTGAGAGTCTGAAATAATTTTTGCTTTGAAGGTATATTCAGCCAAATAGCTCTTGCCGAAACTGCACTAGAGCTCTATATAGATCTTACCACTTCGGCGATAGTAATTACTAGGGCAGATGACTTTCGGATGACAGGTTTAGATGAATGATAATTTGAGCTATATACGCATCTGTTGGTCGTCATTTCCCCCATGCCCTCTGATGCACCGCAGATAACGGGGCTAAACAAGTAATATATATATATAAAGTTTTTTTTAAGTCAATTCCTACTTAGGTCAACAAAGACATGTTATTAAATAGTTACAATTCGGATTTTTATTAAATAGTTACAATTAAAATAAATACGTTTAACATACGACAGAATCACAATATTAAGTGACAAAATAGAAAGCGATTTTCTATACAATTTTCCATTATCCTTTCTATATATGGTGCTGGAATACTATTTTTTTTTTTACTATTTATTCATTAATTAAATTTAGTTATTCCAATAAAATAGTATAGTAAAAATAAATCGCATTCTCAGAAGTTGGGCCATCCCAGGCGGAATTCGACCCACGACATTTGCATTAGAAGTCCAACGCGCAATCCATTGAGCTACAGGGTCACAGCGAGCGATTTCTCTTTTTATATATGGTGTTAGACTATTATTTTTGTTTGTCACTATTTATTATTTTTTAAATTTAATTAATGAATTAATATTTGAAAAACTGTATTAACATCAAGTGTCATCCACTACAAGTTTAAAAAAATATATATTTGAGCTTGAATGGATGAATAGAAAGTATTTTATTAACGATTGAAAATTTGAGAACAAGATATATATATATATATATATATATATGTATGTATAAGGAGATTATGAATTAATAGTAGGAATTGAAAAAGAATTTTCTTTCAGGCTAATTTATTAGACGCTTTTAAGTACTGTTTGCTAGTTTCAATTTGTAATAAGAAGGGTTGCGATAAATTCAAACTATTCAAGTTCATTGATAAATACAGATATTAGAGTTATTTTCATCACTTGGTAATAAATTTAGAGGGATTCAGAACTATGAATTTTATGAAATCTTCATTGTATGCCTCTTTTTTACTGTTAAATTAATTGAGTCTTACATTTGTCTATCGACCAAAACATTGCATACCTTTTCTGGTATACAATTACAAATTCTTTTAAATTGATATTTAATACTGATTCTTGATTCTTGGTATTTTATGTCTTTAAATTGGTATAGTTATTAATATGTTTTTTAACGCTTTTTTCAATTCTCCTACTATTAGCTCACATTCTCTATACATTTATTTATCTTGGTGGAATTTTCAATCGTTAGTAAAATACATTTTAAAGCGCTTAATTGAGTTGAAATTTTGTATATACGATTATTTTGGATGAAAATACAGTAATTTAATTATAAATAATAAAAATTAATTGATTAAAATTTATTATTTAAAGAATTACAAATACAGCCACATTGGCATCACTTTCAGCAACCCTTTTGGCAACCTGTGTCAAAACTTGAGAAGGTTTTTTCCTCACATTTTAAAGCGCTCATTTGAAAGCTGAAATTTTCTATACACTATTGTTTTGGGTAAAAATATGATAATTTAACTATAATTAATTAAAATTAACTGACTGAAACTAATTATTTAAAGAATTACAGATAAAGCACGTTGGCTTCATTTTTAGCGACTTGGGTTAATACTTTAAAAGATTTTTTTTTCCTCACGTTTTAAGTTAAACTGAAATTTTATATTCACGAGTGTTTTGGATGGCATTATGATACTTTAATGATAATTAATAAAAATTAATGACCACTTGATGTTGTGATTCTGTCATATGTGTATAAATATTGCGACATGGTCGACCTTCGATGACCATATCGTGGGGTTTCAGCATAAGTTAGAGGTGTGGGATTCTCGAAATGATGAGACATTTTAGAATTCTTAATATGACTTTTATTAAGGATTTAACTTAGATTACTTAGATATCGAACAAACTTATATTAAGTGGGAATAAACCAAAACACGTAGTCTTAATTACCACAGATCGTGCAATTAGATCACTTATCAATGTAATTATATTATATCCGCCTACTCTTAATCTCAATAATATGTTCGCGTTCAGAGTATAATCTTCCTACCTTGGTTGAATACTCAACGTCCAATCTACTTCAAATATTTCTCCTAATGGTCGTACAATGGTATGTACCTTGGTTAAAATGGTGAGCTTTACGGGATTCTAGATAAGCCGTCAATCAACACTTCTATCTTCTCTACACTGAACTTTCTCTAAATTGCCATCTTGCTCACTAAAACTTCTATCCTTTTAAAGGTTATCTTATTTGCATCTATGCTTCGTTTCACTTCTTGGATTTGGGTTGGAAAAGATTTGCCATTAATCGTGGCCGTCAAAGAACACAGAGGTTATGTTGGAGGAGGGACTCGTGAGATGTCACAATCCCCTCCAAGAAGCAAAACGTGATTTATTCAAGAGTCCTCTGAACCCTTAATGAATTACGTACCTAAATTTTTATTTCTGAATCTCCTCACTTTCTAAGTTTTATTTAAATTTTAACCTTGAGTCCTCATTTTAACATCTATAATTACCAATATTTAACACTTAACTGTAATTTTTATTATTCATCTTAGAATTAAATTTAATATTCCATTTAAATTTGAACTCGTGACAGACACACAATAAATTTTACTCAATTAACTAGACCAACATTAAGTTTTGCATTTTAATCATAGTATATTCTCACTTTTACATATGTGTGGGTATACCCCATCAGGGCGAGGGACCGGGGAAAAAACCATCCTTGACTTGGATGGAAAAAAAACGAGGTCCATATACGCCTTAACTAACTTAACTCTATTTAACAGTACTTAAATATCAACTTAAACTTTTATACACTTATATCTTTTATGTCCATTCCTTCCTGGGTACACACACCCAAAACACTGCATCAGAGCAAGTATTTATGAGCTTGGAGACTGGTTTTACTGCTCCAAGTTGAGGCTACATATTTGTACGTTCAGGGTCTGTCACCCTGAAATGAAAACTCTTTAAGTTACTTTGCAAAATCTATAGTTACATAATACCAGTAAGTTTCACAATTTTTATGCATTATATATTATTTTTAAATTACAACAAACTTTCATTTCCATCCCGCATCTGGCTCCGTCAAACTCCCAATGAGCCGCGCAGCGCTATTAATATTATTGTTAGTGCCCTGACTACGCCGCGTTTCCCTGAACCAGATGCACCTTAATATGGAACAATACAACAACACACACACATATATATATACACTATACAATTACAAACATTTTTCCATAAATCATTAAAACAAATAACCAAAGGAATTGTCGCATCTCACGAAGTCATACATCGAAGTAAACAAATGCATAATTACAATTGTTTTCTCCATCAATTGAGAGAAAAATTTTACAAGTCAAAAGTTCAAAAAATATATATATATATACTCATTGTAGTGTCAACTTTTGCTTGGATTATAACTTTTAAACACCACCCGAGACTTCTTACTTTGCAATAGTGCCTTTTATGAAGACACAATGCCCCATCTGGACAACTTGACCCTCCATACGTCAATCTTGACACGTATAGATGGAGACAGTTCAGCTATTGAGCAGGCGTCACTGTCTCATTAAATTGATTCTAAAATTAAATGGGGTTGCAGCTATAGATATGAAATTAGCACAGTAAATGAATTGTATAAAAACTATCACAATTTTATTAAGCACTCATTTATTGATTTTTATGGTACAATTTATACCTATTCTGAGATACAAAATTAACAAATTCTGACCATGCTTCTGTCTTTAGAACGGGGCTAATAGCCATCATGAGTGGTCTTTCATTAAATTAACAACATAAGAGACCAAGATTTTTCCGAAATTTGGATCCTGACAGACAGCCGATCCTCCATCCAACATTTATTGAATTGGACATCTATCGGCGACAGCACCAGCAGAAGTATTCTACACCTTCTTCAACACCTTTCAGATCGGCACCCTATCCATCTACAGTGGGTCCCTTCTCATGTAGGCCTTCCCGGGAACGAAGTAGCGGATGACCTTGTGAAGGTGGCTACCAGCGATCCTGTGGATCCGGAAGACCACATGGTCCTTACGTCGACTGAGATCTACTTCAGGGCTAAAGAATTAATATGTAGAACCTGGGTAGTCCCTCCTGTACACCCATGGTATTTTCAAAGACACCCTGGATCCGCCTTATCATTCCAGGATTCCAGATTATATCAGACGGCAATCTCGCGATTTTCTAATGGTCACCAAGCTTCCCAATTCGCAACAGATGCTACATCAGTCCTTTTTCTCCTCAGCACATTCTGCAATGTCTGGGGTTTTCCTGTGAGAGGAGGCTGTTGCTTCCCCCTGCTGTTCCTAGACTTTGTACAGATTTATGGGTTCACAGATCTGGTCTAGTTTCACTAGACCAGATGGGGATTAGTCCCACTACCGCCACCCCAAAATTAACAAATGAAGGCAATTATTTTAATAAGATGTGACCTCCAGTATCCTCAGCTTCCACAAAGAGGTGGTCTAACCAAAATAGCTTCCCCCGCCCCCGCATTCATATTTCATATAAAATTCGTACATATTTCAAATAGCAGCTAAACAAAAATTAAATATTGTTTTCTAAAAAATTAAAAATCTTCCAATAAAAAACAACAGAAATAATATCAATTAATTATTCATTGAAAAAAATCGCAATTGTTAACATTAAAATGAATCAAAATTTCTCTTCTCATTAGAAAGATTTACCACACCAGCTATTCTGAAATCGAATAAAATTTTTGAACAGTAATAACGTTTTCAGAAATTAAACTGCCTTCCTTAATACTCTCAGTGGAGCTTTTTTTTTATTAAGGAGGTCCGGCACTTCCATGGGCTGTGGTAGCCCAGTGGTCAAGGTATTGAATCGTGGCTGGCGTGTCATGAGTTCGAGCCCAGTACTACTAAAGACCCGCCGTGTGGGCAAGCCATGCACGTTAAATATGTGGAGAGCTGAAACGTCCTCCCGTTGGTGTGGTGTGGTAGATAGGAGAGTTCCAGCTCAGGTGTCGTCTACGTCACTTGACCATGGTTCAAAATTA
>BMAV01001270.1:28030-43055 GCA_019973955.1 Trichonephila inaurata madagascariensis | reverse complement strand
ACAATTACAAACATTTTTCCATAAATCATTAAAACAAATAACCAAAGGAATTGTCGCATCTCACGAAGTCATACATCGAAGTAAACAAATGCATAATTACAATTGTTTTCTCCATCAATTGAGAGAAAAATTTTACAAGTCAAAAGTTCAAAAAAAAAATATATATATATATACTCATTGTAGTGTCAACTTTTGCTTGGATTATAACTTTTAAACACCACCCGAGACTTCTTACTTTGCAATAGTGCCTTTTATGAAGACACAATGCCCCATCTGGACAACTTGACCCTCCATACGTCAATCTTGACACGTATAGATGGAGACAGTTCAGCTATTGAGCAGGCGTCACTGTCTCATTAAATTGATTCTAAAATTAAATGGGGTTGCAGCTATAGATATGAAATTAGCACAGTAAATGAATTGTATAAAAACTATCACAATTTTATTAAGCACTCATTTATTGATTTTTATGGTACAATTTATACCTATTCTGAGATACAAAATTAACAAATTCTGACCATGCTTCTGTCTTTAGAACGGGGCTAATAGCCATCATGAGTGGTCTTTCATTAAATTAACAACATAAGAGACCAAGATTTTTCCGAAATTTGGATCCTGACAGACAGCCGATCCTCCATCCAACATTTATTGAATTGGACATCTATCGGCGACAGCACCAGCAGAAGTATTCTACACCTTCTTCAACACCTTTCAGATCGGCACCCTATCCATCTACAGTGGGTCCCTTCTCATGTAGGCCTTCCCGGGAACGAAGTAGCGGATGACCTTGTGAAGGTAGCTACCAGCGATCCTGTGGATCCGGAAGACCACATGGTCCTTACGTCGACTGAGATCTACTTCAGGGCTAAAGAATTAATATGTAGAACCTGGGTAGTCCCTCCTGTACACCCATGGTATTTTCAAAGACACCCTGGATCCGCCTTATCATTCCAGGATTCCAGATTATATCAGACGGCAATCTCGCGATTTTCTAATGGTCACCAAGCTTCCCAATTCGCAACAGATGCTACATCAGTCCTTTTTCTCCTCAGCACATTCTGCAATGTCTGGGGTTTTCCTGTGAGAGGAGGCTGTTGCTTCCCCCTGCTGTTCCTAGACTTTGTACAGATTTATGGGTTCACAGATCTGGTCTAGTTTCACTAGACCAGATGGGGATTAGTCCCACTACCGCCACCCCAAAATTAACAAATGAAGGCAATTATTTTAATAAGATGTGACCTCCAGTATCCTCAGCTTCCACAAAGAGGTGGTCTAACCAAAATAGCTTCCCCCGCCCCCGCATTCATATTTCATATAAAATTCGTACATATTTCAAATAGCAGCTAAACAAAAATTAAATATTGTTTTCTAAAAAATTAAAAATCTTCCAATAAAAAACAACAGAAATAATATCAATTAATTATTCATTGAAAAAAATCGCAATTGTTAACATTAAAATGAATCAAAATTTCTCTTCTCATTAGAAAGATTTACCACACCAGCTATTCTGAAATCGAATAAAATTTTTGAACAGTAATAACGTTTTCAGAAATTAAACTGCCTTCCTTAATACTCTCAGTGGAGCTTTTTTTTTATTAAGGAGGTCCGGCACTTCCATGGGCTGTGGTAGCCCAGTGGTCAAGGTATTGAATCGTGGCTGGCGTGTCATGAGTTCGAGCCCAGTACTACTAAAGACCCGCCGTGTGGGCAAGCCATGCACGTTAAATATGTGGAGAGCTGAAACGTCCTCCCGTTGGTGTGGTGTGGTAGATAGGAGAGTTCCAGCTCAGGTGTCGTCTACGTCACTTGACCATGGTTCAAAATTACGAGGTCCGTCGCCAAAAGCACTCGTGTAGCTGAACAGTCCGATGTTAATATTCACTCACTCACTCACCCGGCACTTCCATAGGAGCCCATGTTAAATTACGTAAGTATATGTATCTTTTTCTCAAAATTTTCTTGATACTGATAGATGAAGTTTTAACAGTAGATTATATGTACTATCAATAAGACTTTAATGCAAGGTTTTGTTTTTTTGTTAAAAATTAAAATAATTATGAATTTTTTTAAAAAAAAATGCCAAATTTTTTTCGTTAAAATTTAGTTTAAAAATACATTATCTAAAACAGTTTGCTAGATATATCTTATTCTCTCCTTTAAAATGTGTAAACATGTTGAAAATATGCTCACTGAAAATGTGAGGATCGTACATTAATTAGTTTTTTGAGAAAAAGGTACAAGGGGGAAAATATTGCATTTTGAGAAAAAAGGCTGTAAAGTAAAAATTTGTAATTTGTCAATGAGACTGGATTCCTTTTAAAAAATAAATAAAAATACTGCTAATTATCGTACTTCTATATATCATACATCATTTTAAGCAGAAATGCTTGAACTTTTGTAAAATGTAAAAAAGTCAAAATCGATAATTTTTCAAAAATTCATGTGCCGGGCGCCCTTAAAAATTTTTTTTTGGAGGTTTTTGTAAATGTTTTTTTTTTAAATAGTTCTTGTAAATATATGATAAAATCTTCAGATCGAGGTGGAATTTTAGAATTAGTTCTACATTTGGATCATTGTTAAGAAGCGTCTAAGTTTTAGGCCCTTAAGCAAAAAAAAATTCTACAGGGATAAAGTTATACTTTCGGAAAAAGCCCGTTCAACGCTGAGCGAAACTGACCATAAACATACCCTCAGAAGGGGCAAAGATGTGAAAGGAATTTCGAAAAAGGGAATTTTAATGACATTAATGTATAAAATGACACGCAAATTGCAGGAAGTGCTGACACCGAGAGGGGATGGGGAAATTTCCATAGTCTAAATGTCATATACTCAAAAAAGCCCGTTCAACACCCGGCCATGCAACTAGCGTTTTTCAAAAAATGTGAATTTTGGTAAGAAACTGAAAAAATCTTCAGATCTTGCCGGAATTTTAGGATTAATTCCATATCTGGAATTATTGTTAAGAAGTGACCAAGTTAAAGGCAGTTAAAAAACAAACTAGCATTTAACTGATGAATTTTATCTTTTTCCTTTCTCAATCATCGATCTTAATATTAGAATTAAGAAGCAGTATAAATAACTAGGGACGTTGACTTTTCTCCAACTTCACTGCTGGCCACCGTAAATGCAACACCCTGAAGGAGGCATGCAAATAACATGAAATTTACAACATGCATTAGTGGAGGTGAGAAATGCAAATCATTAAAAATTCAGCGCAGACATACATCACTCGCGCCTGTGGCGCCACCTCAAAGCGCTATTTAAGGCTTGGAGATTTCGACGATTTCAAGTTCAGCAATTGTGTTTTTCTTGTGGTTTTTTCAAAAAACGATCAGTTATGTCTCGTAGTAAACAGTGATCAGCTTTTGATCAAGTATCCGAGTTCGACAGAGGAAGGATAGTGGCCTACCGAGATTGTGGATTATCTGTCAGAGAAATCGGTAGTCGTGTTGGACGAAACCAAAACAACTGTAATGCGGATATGGGACCGTTGGATGCAGGAATGTACGACGGACCGACGTGGTCGATCTCATCCTCCTCAGTGCACCACTTCACGTGAAGACAGGTAAATTGTGCTTATGGCATTGACGGAACACTCAGTCACATCACGAACCATAGCACAGCACATTGAGTCTGTAACGCATCATTCAGTGTCTGCGCGTACCATTCGACGCCATTTACAGCAGAGTGGTCTGTCCGCAAGACGTCCATTGCTCGGTCTACCCTTAACGCAGAACCACAGACGTCTCCGCCGCCAGTGGTGCGATGAAAGAAGAAGGTGGGCGGAAGAATGGAATGAAGTTGTCTTTACTGACGAGTCACGCATCGAGTCTGCAACACCACGATAGTCGGATTCGAGTATGGAGACACCGGGGAGAGAGGATGCTGAACAGATGCGCTATGCACTACCACACTGGTCCTGCACCGGGTATTATTGTATGGGGCGGTATTGGATATCACTCTCGCACTCCTATAATACGCATTGCCGGTACTTAAAACAGCCAGCTCTACATCTCCGAGGTGTTGGAGCCAGTTGTCCATCATTTCCTTCAGGGCTTGGCCACAGCCATATTTGAACAGGATAATGCGCGACCACACGTGGCACGCATTATCCAAAGGTTCTTCGTCAATCACCAGATTGAATTGCTTCCCTAGCCAGCTCGCTCTCCGCATCTTTCGCCGATAGAAAATATGTGATCCATGGTTGCTCAACGATTGACCCAGATTACACCCCCAGCTGCCACACCAGCTCAACTTTGGCAACGTGTGGAAGCTGCTTGGTCTGCTGTACCCCAAGAACACATCCAAAGTCTCTTTGAATTAATGCCGAGGCGTGTATCAGTGGTGATCTCCAACAATGGCGGCTACTCTGGCTACTGATTCTGGCAGGAACCACACTTCACAGAAGTCTATAAATTTAATCATTTGATACTTCGTCAAAATATTATCTACAAAATAAATTTCGTTGTGCTATCTCTTGTCTTTCTTGGTGTTGCATTTACGGTGACCAGCAGTGTATGTTATTTCAAACTGTGAAAAAAAGAATAAGCATAGTTTCTTTAAAAAGTGTACAGGATTTTTTTAAAGAAATAAGATTGAAAAAAAGTTACACACATATATAATTTCCTGATTCATTCTATTAAGCTAGACCAGCGTTTTTCAAACTATGGGGAGCGGCTCCTTTTAGGGGCATGATAATTCTACGAGGGAGCGCGAGCATAATGAAAAGTCAAATAGAAAAGCTTATTTAAATAAAATTATTAATTTACTGAAAGATAACAAACAGAATTTCATTTCGACATAATAAAAAATAAAAAACATATTTGCACTATATAAAAAACTTATAAATGTATCAGTACTGCACAATGTATTTTATAATTAATTTAATATTATTAAGTTAAGAACAATTTTAATAATGATCAGCGACCCCATGGGCTTGTCATATACAAAATTAAATACACAAATTAACACTTATCTTGATAATTTGTATGGTTTGTAATTAATCCCTTAACTTCTGATTAAAAGTTACGCGATTCACTTCCCACAGTGCCACCATTTTTCACGTAAGCACGTGTATGTATTGGGAGGGATGAAAAGGTATAAATAAATAAAACGTTTCCTGAAGTATGTAAATCGTTCGCAAATACTGTCAAGGTCATTTTATTGTATTCCGAAGCCTTCGGAATAATTTTACTGATAGCAGTGCAAAGAGAAGAAAGTACTTCAGAAAGACGTATATATACGTCCGGGACAATTATCGCTTTGGCTGAGTAAGACGTTTATAAAAAGTAGTTGGTACTTAAGTGGTTAAAGTCGTATTGTAGCTTTAGCGTCAAAGTATAGTATTATTGATTGATTGATTGAATATTAACGTCGCACTGTTCAGCTACAAGAGGCTTTTGGTGACGGACGACGTATTTTTGAACCATGGTCAAGTGACGTGGACGACACCTGAGATGGCACCCCCCTCTCCTAACTACCACACCAACGGGAGGTCGTTTCAGCTCTCGACAGATTTAACGTGCATCGCTGCCCTACAAGGTGGGTCTTTAGTGGTACTGGGCTCGAACTCGTGACAAGGCAAACCACGACCCGATACCTATACCACTCGGCTACCGCGGCCATAGTATTATTGAATTCATACATTGTTATCGTATGGAAGGGGGTGCGATGAAAATTTTGATTGAATATTGGGTCAGAAATATTGAAACTTTGAGAAGCACTGATCTAGACGTATTCAATACAATTTTTTTTCAAAAGGGGTGGCGGAATTTCTATTTCACCACCGCAGACATAATACATTTCCCGGGAGCTGGTATCACTTCTTATTGTGGCACCATATAGGGAAATACTAATACCCCCAATGTAATCTTGATATCCAGTTTTCTCTCCAGAGTTTGAAGATGCGAAATCGTACTAGGAATTTCACTTTTCCGAGAGCACCGAAGACAAACAGGCACTCAAGAGATATTTAACATACCGTATAATCAACGAAATAAGCGCTGTTGATTTTCTACATCATGAAAATCCATCGACTTGGGCCGGGGTCGAATCCGCAAACTTGGACACACAAGGCTAGTGCCACGCCAACTACGCTACCCAGCCGGCAACTCAGTACTAATAGATAAGGAAAAGGTCAGGTTACACACTCACACTACACACATGACAGTTAAAATTATTCGCGGAAACTCAATAACACACATTTGTGTGCTTCTCATGCAATTCTTATTGTAGCTGAACTGAATTGATCTTCCTTTTCCATCCTCTTTGTCATTCCAATAAATTATCTACTTTGATTTCTAACTCAGTGTTCTCAGAATTATTGTTCATATTCTTCATTTCTTTTGTGTGTATCCTTTACGTAATTCTTTTTATCCTTCAGTAATATAACAATAATGAATTATTGTAATTCATTTTTTCTTTGTGACACCAGGTAAGTTTTTCTTACACTCCTCAAACAATGCCCCCCCTTCACACACACATATCCTCAATTACGCGCATTCTCAGAAATGAAAAATTAAACTAGATACAAATTTTTATTTCATCTTCAAATTTTCTCGAGATAAAAGATAATAATTATTTTGTTGACTGTGAACGTGAACTAAAGCGTATTAGACAAGAGAATTAATGTAACAAAAAATATACAATTATGTATAACCTGAATACGAAACGAATTAATACATCACAGATAAATATATATTAATATAGCATGAATTAATATCTAATAGTATAATGTCGAAAAGTATATATTAATACGTAATATATAATGCACCTTAATACGTTATTTATAATGTTCTCATAAATTAATATGTATTAATATGTTTCAATATGAAACGAATAAATATTTATTAAAGTAATGAGATATAACGTTTATCATATGAGGAAACTAGTTTTTTTTAACAAATATTTAAGAAATTTAGTTTATAAGTGAATGGTTATAGTTATAACTATATTTCGGTTCTTCATTTGGGGGAACATTTGGAATTTCTGAATTTGAAACTTGAAAAGATATTATTAAGTTGTTTTTCTTTTATGTTTTTAAAATTTTTAAATAATTTTGTTAATTGTTCATAGTTTTTCAGGATTAGTTTTTTTCTATTCTCCTAATTTGGTTGGAAACTCTAATCGATTTTTTAAAAGAAAACTTGCGTATAGAAAGAAATCTAGAAATTGCAGTTTTGATTTTTAAGGGATTTTTAGATTGTTTCGTTATATATGATGTAATGTTCCTATTTTTATTTACAAACTGAATGATTTTAGAATAATTTGTATTTTTGTTGTGTAAAAATACTAAGTTATTTTATACATATTTTACACTAAAAATCAATAAGGAAGAAAATAAGGTAAATTATTGTTGATGTAGAATTAAATTATGTTTTGCATCAATAATTACAACTTATATCTCGCATTAATTATAACTTATGTTTTATATTAATTAACTTATATATCTGAATTTATAATTAATTATCTCTTATTAATTAACTTAACATCAGTAATTAATTTATGTACCGAAAATCAACTTTATGAAATCTTAGAGCGGAATTTTTTTTAAAAATAATTCTAATTTATTTGAAATCTAGGCCAGGAAACATGATATATATACTGCCCTTTCTCTTTTTTTCTTCAAGAGGGAACAGAATATAGTACTATAATCTCTTCACAAAAGATAATAGTTTTATAAACATCTTTCATTTATTTTTGGAAAATTCAAATTCTCACACTGAAATGTCCGCGCGCGCGCGATTAAACTTAGTTATATCTTATCTAAAAGTAACTATTCAAATTGGATTAACACATAGCTTTTTTGAATGAGAAAATACATTCAGAAAACTAACCATTATTGTTCTTTAAATGTTTTGCATGAAAAAGTCGATTGCAATTGTTTATAAAGCAATGAAAATTGATTAAGGTATCCGACTACATTCGGAACCGTTATTTTGCAAAAGCTTCCATAGATGAATAATTTTGATGATAGTTATTATCACTCAGATTAGAATACATGTATAAAATTATTTTAAGAATTTTATTATAGTAAAAGTTATTGAAATGCAATATTTAGGCAAAAAATGAACATAGAATTACCTATTTTCAAAGTATTCGCCTCTTATGAAAAATGCTTACATAATAATAAAATTTTGCCTATATGTAACTCAGATCTCTGTACAGAGCCTGAATAAGGATTTTTTAAAAAAATTTATAACTTAAAAATGGATTGTCCATATTTTAATACAGCAAAGCGGAAAAATTTTAAGAAAAAAACACCGATAATCATTTCAATTGCCAGTAACTCAAAATAATGTGAATTTTTGAAAAATAGTAGTTCAGGGGCCCCCCAGGAAAAATCTTTGCTTAAGGCTGTTTTCGGTTAATGCTAAAGAATAGGACCCAAATTCGGAATATTTGTTCATATATAAAAGTACTCACACACAAACATTAATATTATATTCTGGCTTCACTATCCTGTAGTGAATCACTTATTTTACCATTCTACTCATTTTTATCCTTGTCGGCACCTTTTTTCTTTTATAAAATGTGTTTCGCATTTTTCTCCTGTACCGTAATGCTAAATAAGCAATCCCTTCACATGTTAAAAGGAAAAACTGATTATTTACGAAATACTTTGAAATTTTAAAAACACTATATTATAAACAAATGCATGAGTTATACAATGTCATAAATTTTTATGAACATTGAGGCATTTTTTCTATCCGAAAATGTGCTCCACGTTAAATTCATGCTCTTGTGCATATGGCGAAATCAGCCTTAATGTAAGAAAAATATTATTATTGTACAAGCATTTTTCCTAAAAGGAGAATGTGTTTTGAAAATACGTAATTCAAAATTCATTTTTTGCCAAAATATATTTCATTTAAATAACTTGTTATTCTAATAATATTATTAAAACAATTTTATACATGCATTCGAATACAAGTGACAATAATTATTATGAAAATTATCTATTTATCAAATCACGGTTCTTAACGTAGTCGGATACCTTAAAAAGTAGTTTTTGTTTAGTTTTAGACAAACTAATCATTCCAAATTCAAATGTCTAGCATTGATTTATTAAAAATAATGCACGTTTAATATTAACAATGTAAATTAAATCTCAATAAAAACTGGTTGAAAAAACTGATAAATACCCATTACAATTAAATAATCTAATTTAATGTTGAATGATGTATTTTCGACATTATTTAGACAAAAAAAAATTCGTTTTAAGTTATATGTCATATTTTTATTAAGCATACGATAAATTCTCGTTATTTTTTATTCAAAAACTGGACTTTTACCTTTTATCTACCGACGGTACTTTAAATACCACTCACTTCAAGATTACATAGAATAACCATTTTTACGAATAATCTGACGATACTTAGCAGGAATATTTTTTGAAATCCACTCTTTCATGATATATGGCAACACGGGTTCTATGATGATATTTTTAGTGAGGAAGGCAAATAGTTTTATAGTAGAAATTGTGTCTTCAGTTGACGGTGATTTCAGCGGATTGCGAAGATTATCATTTTGGTCCCGAAAAAATAGTTAATGTCAAAAATTAAGTGTCTTATTTTTTCTGTATGATAAAGAAGACATTAGAAAACGATTTGACTATTTATTTTAAGTGAACAGTGTATATAATTAATTTTACAGTTGAATATCTTTGATTAGTTAATTAGCTCTAACGGATTAAATTTCCCAAAGTTGAGTATTTTTTGTTTAGGTATATCCCTTAATTTTCAATGTAGTGATCCAAAAAAATATTGCATGAAAAAAACTGCAGTAAATCTTAATGCGGTATATAAATGGGTTATAGTATTATTTTAACTCTCCAGTTCTCTCTCGCTCGATATTTTTGATTTCTTACTTTATCTCTAGAGACACCAAATTTATTTTCAGCCGAACAAAATCCACCTTTTCTTTATACTCCAGAGACTTTATTTCTAGTGAATAACAAGCCAGCATCAAGAATCAAGTAAGTGTCGTTTCATTTTCTCAATCTATGTCAATTCTTTGTCGGTCACAGAGACTTATGTTACGAACCCTCGATAGTGACATGAGCAGATTGGAAGAGCTTTGGTATTAATGGTACCGTTCGGTTCTTTCCGATTCTCTAAGGAAGTGCTGATAACTGTTAGAGTGCCTTTCACATCTATGAGAATGTTAGTTCTCGAGTGTGCTGCTGAGTTTTGGGGTTCCTTTTATATTGACGTGATTAACTAAGATTGAATGTTGCAGCGTCTTTCAGATATATTTGCTTCAATCGCGAGATCTGATCAATCCAGTAATGGACGCTTCCATTTTTTTTTTGAAGGCAAAGTGGGTTGAGAAAGATGGGCATTAAAAGGCGGGAAGATTTAAGATGATTCTGTGTTAGATATTTTTCTTTGAAAAATGTAAGAAAAATCATTTGTAGGATCAATCAGGGATTCCAAACCGAAACATATTAATAATAAACAAGTAATATGAAAAAAAAAATTAAGTCAATTCCTACTTAGATCAACAACGAAAAATTCAATTTAAGCTACTATTTATTAATTAGTTACATTTAATATAAATGTGTACATATATATGATAGAATCACAACATTAAGTGGTAATTAATTTTTATTAATTATCATTAAAGTATCGCATTGTCGTCCAAAACAATCGTGTATACAAAATTTCAGTTCAACTGAATGCTTTAAGACGTGAGAAAAAAACCTTTTCAAGTTTTGACACAATTTGCCAAAAGGGTCGCTAAGTCGCCAAAACTGATGCCAACATGGCTGTATTTGTAATTCTTTAAATAATTAGTTTTAATCAATTAATTTTTATTAATTATAATTAAACTGCATTGTCATCCAAAATAATCATGTATATAAAATTTCAACTAAAAACTGAGCGCTTGAAAATGTATTTTATTAACGATTGAAAATTCCACGAAGATGAATAAATAAATAAATATATAGAGAGTGTGAGCTAATAGTGTAGGAATTGAAAAAAGGGGTGTGCATTATATATAGCGAATGTTCTTCAAAATTAAAAAAAAATGTAGCTTGAAAGTATAGGAGGCCGGATTTTGCAATATACGTATTTAAAAAAAACTGAAGTACTTCACCATACTTTATTTTACCTATTAAAAACTTGCTAGAAAATGATATCTCTAAGATTTTATCATTTCATCTTTGAAAAATGAATTTCTATTTAGCATTGTTCTCTCAGGAAATCAATTATTTGACATGGATTTTAACTCTTTAATTGCTAACTAAAAGTCACATGATTCGCTGCGCAATGCCACCGAATTTCACATAGGAACGCGTAAGCTGGGTATTGAAAGAAAAGAAAATGTGCCTAACAGCAATTTTTCCTCTGAAATAAGTTAATCCTTCACAAACACTGTCATATTATTGCATTCCAAAGCCTTTGGGATAGCACTACTGATAGCTGCTCAAAGAAAATAATAGCATTTCAGAAAGACGTATATATACGTACGTCTGAGGCACTTAACGTACCGGTTGAGGGGGATGAATATATGCGATAGCAGCAGTTAAGGGATCAATTAAAATAAATAATTGTTAACACAATACTTGATACAGAAAACTTAACCCCCAAACATCCCTTTTAAAAGGAAAAAAAAAAAATCATTTCCTGAGAGAGCAATATTTCAAGATTATAAGACTAGAAAAAAGTAATTTAACACAATAGCATTATTAAAACTCATTTAAGATATTTAAAACAATGAATGATAAATTTATATAGGAAACGTTTTCTTGCTTCATCTCTCTTAAAATATGTCCAGCGCACATTAAATGTACCGCAAAGACGATTTATAATATTTATATGCTACCCGCACAAATGAACTAATTGATTACTTTAGAAATGATGCCTCAGTAATGATGATAAATAAATAAGAGCTGATAGAAGCACATCATCTCTGGGAAAGGACTTAATTCCATCTCACTAAATTTCGTCCAGTTTCTTAAACTTGACGCAGGATAATGATATTGGCGTGATATTCCCTGAATATCTCTGTATAAAGCTGAAGGGAATAAAACAGAGCAGAGAGATGATGGTACTGTCCCTTGACACATAAGGAAGTGCAAAGTCGTGTAATTTCCTTTGAAAATTGTTTTCGTTTCGAAGCTCCCTTCCTGTTTTCAAAATATGTAGACGTTTATCCATGGAGTCTATATTCTAAAATAATATGACTCTGAAGTCATTCAAAGTAAACAAACAGAAATGGGAGATTTTTTTCTCTCTATGGGAAAAAATGATGGAATTATTATTTCATAAATATTGATTAGAATTATTTCCCGAGTACAGTTGTAGATAAGAGAAAACAATAATGGCTGTAAATGTGTTATGTTCATTATTTATTTAATTAATATTAGCTTAGACCAGGCAACCTTTTAGGCAACCTTTAGCTGTAGCGTGCCAAACAAATCTTCCAATAATGATTCAGTGTCCCACACAGTAGGGCATATTTGAAACAATTCGATTCGCGGGATAATTCATGCAGAGTTAGAGATTAGGGGTCAATAATACACATTTACAGCTTTATTATACATTAATTTTGCATTGTTTAAAGTTATTTATTAACAAAAAATAAGTAATATGAAATCCTATTTCTTCAACATAAATAAAAAAATTAAAATTGTACATATATTACGTATCTCTCTTAAACATTTTTATTATAATAAGAAATAAACTTAAAATATAAATAGTCCCTTTCATGTTGTTAAATAAAAAAATATATAAATACATGGGTTATAATTCAAACCTTATCTCTGCAGCACTCTACTTCATATCGTAAATCAGGGGTATGATTTGAGACTTTCAATTTGACACTATTCTGAACATTCAGTTGTTAAACAGCTTCTTTTTGGACTCAAAATACTTTTCATACGGAAAAATATTTGTTCACGTAGATATGTAGAACCAAAAGTGGAAAGTATAGTACATATGCAAAAAACTTTTTCTCTCTTTAAACTATTAAATTTCTCCAACAATGACATTTAATGATTTACAAAATAGCTATAATAGCTATATAGAGCAAAATAGCTCTTTCGCATTTTTTTTCGTCATTCGGTAGACGTTTTGAAAATGTTTGTCAATTATCAACTTCCATCCACTCAAAAAAAGGCAAATTTGTAGAATAGTATTGGGTGTCACTGAGAATTGTACCACGTGTCATAGGTTGCTGACCCCTGGTTTAGACTTTGCCATTGCACAATATTACAGTAATAGTTATTTTTGAGTAATATTTATCGAAGAAAAGTGTAGTCAAAAAGAAATCTTATATAAAAATATTGTAAATAAAGTTTGTTGTTTTAGATAATACACATTGTTTGTATAGTTGTTTGGAACGTCTACAAATCCGCATCGTTGGTGGTATCACTGCAAAATTTTACAGGGTGTACCTCTAATGTTTCAAAAGAGTTGTAAGCATATTTCCCAACCCAAATTTATTTTTCAAGTTTATATTTAGTGATTTTTATTTTCTAAAAATCCTTGCTTGTGGAGGAAGAAATTGTGTGCATATGAGTATAATCACTAAAGGCCATGATATGCAGCCAACAGTGGATAACCGTTCGTGATCATGTTTAGAAAACGATCTCTTCATTTATTAATATCTTTTGATTTGGCAAAATTTAAGAGAATGGGTTTTTTGCCTAAACCAATTCTCAAGGGGGTTATGGAAGAGATGTAGGCAAAAATCCCCGTGTTTGAATTATTAGACCAACAGACTCGAAATTTTGTATGTATCTTTTGTTGAGTAGATATCTGCTACGAACGAGTCTTAGGGAAATCGACTCCAAAGGGGAAGAAGTTGGGGGGGGGGGCGTAAAAAATAAATATATCATGTTGTGACGTCTCTCGCGTTCTTCTTCTAACATAACTCCTAAGTTCTTTGACGGCCACGATTAATGGCAAAACTTTTCCAACCCAATACCAAGAAGAGAAACAGGACGAATATGCAAATGGGATATACTTTAAAAGGATAGAGGGTTTGGTGAGATAGGACGGCAAACCTAGAGATAACTTAGTGTGGAATCGTTCGGAACAAGTGTTAGACGACCTACAACCCAGGAAGAAGGATACGCACATCGTCATTAATAATATTAAGAAGGATTAATAAAAATTGAGTATTCTCACCTACAAATAGCTTAATAGGAATATCTTCAACCAAGGAAGGAAGGTGACTCTATAAAAGGTAATATTTTGTATAGGAAGTTAGATTAGACAGTTAATTAAATATAATTAAAATAAGTGATCTAGTTGTGCGATTTGACTTGCATATTCAGTTTAATTGGTGGCTTATTCTCACTTAAAGAAAGTTGTTATTTAGAATTAAGTAATTTAAGTTATTCTTAATAAAAGTTGTGTTAAGAATCCAAAATGTCTCATCTTTTAGATAATCCCACACCTCTAGCTTACGCGGATCCCGTAAGACATAGCTATCGCAGGATGGCTATGTCTCAATGTTTTGGAAATTCGAGTGCTGTTCTTTTTAAAATCAAGAAATGAGGGGTATGAAAATGTTTTAGAATATTTAGATGTAAATAACAGCATATATAGCTATACATTATCATGAAATACCCAACAAAGCGGTGGGAGGGAGGAGGTAACAAATAGTTTTCTTTAAAAAAAAATTGATTTAAAATTTTTTTTATTGAGAAATTAAAACTGAAATACGGAAACAAGAAACATCGTATTAATCATCTCTCTCTAAATAAAAGTTTTTTCGCGTGATGCTATAATAAATGTTTTATGAACTATCTCAACAATATACTATTCCAAGTTGGCAACCCCGATTTCACATGTGTCGTACGCGCTGAGTTGGCAAACGTGTGCTTTTTTCATATAATGTCGCCAATGCGATTGAGATAGTACATTATTGCAAGCTCTCGCAGAAAAATATCGCAAGGATTGTCTGGACTGGAATCGTTGCGTTAGAAGAAAGGCTTTGTCTCATACGAAGACTTATCAATGGTCAACGGAACTAAGTACTCAATTTTCTAGAAAGCTGCAAGAGCTGTAGG
>BMAV01001270.1:8066-23030 GCA_019973955.1 Trichonephila inaurata madagascariensis | reverse complement strand
TATATATATATATATATTTAAATATATATAATTCAATCACAACACAAAAATCAATCAAAAAATCGAAACCAAATGAATCCTATATATATATATCAGAAATACGTTTAAATATATATTGCGGTAATTGTTTTTATCTGGCACTTGTCAGATACCTTTAAAGCTTCGTGCATCTTTAGGCCATTTGATTTATCTTTTGTTTCCAGCATAATACATCCAATTTTATTATCAATAAGTTATTAGAAATTTAGCATAGCAAAATTTGTGAAGTTTTAAGTTCATGTTTGAACGCTCTACAAAAAATAAAAAAAATATAAGCATTATAACTCCTGTATTGATTTTTAATTTATTGTCTATCAAGGCGAAAATTATTTTACATACAAAATAATTCGTTAGCTAATAAGTTAATTACTTAAAATTGTACCAATATGGAAATCATTAATAAAAACACATAGTGTACGAAAGAAAAATTTTGTTTTAGTGCTCTATTCGACTGAAATAATTTTTAAAATAACTTCACCTTTTAGTGAGTTTTATTGTTCATTGCCAAACATTACATATAACAATAAAATATACTGTGGTTTTCACATGTGTAAAGAAAAGTGTCTGTTTTTTTGCTGACCTCACCTTTTGAGTGTGTTTCCCCATTATGAACTTAATGGACTAAATTCGTGAAGGCCCCATGATAAATGCAATCTCGTGTTTTCCACTGAATTCCAATTCGACATTAGATTTGTACTTTGTGTTCTACTTGCAAAATGTAAGTAAAATTTCAAATTTGATAATTATTTGAGGTTCAGTCCTAGGAGAGCCCACACCCTTAGCGCGAATTATTTTGGGTTGGCGATAATTGTGCCATCTTGGTAACCCTACTTTGATACACTATAGATATGTTAAACCTAACTATTTCTGGAAATTTCGTATTTTGTCGGCGGGCATTTCGAATTTCATTTTGTTTTGGGGAACCGGGCTGGAATGGTTGCGTGTGAAGGAATATATCTTAGAATTTTTACTTTATTGAATGCGAAAGGTTAGAAAGAATTGATTGAATAGTGTATGAAGGAAGGATTGATTGCTTAGAGTTATATATATATGAATGTCCTAAATGTAACGATCGGCATGATGTTACATGGTCGACAATAAAACGCTTTCTTCGAAATTGCGCCAGCCTCGTTGAAAGTATATTCGACCATTACGTCGCAGAATAAAAATGGGGGTGCTCACAAGATCATTCATTTTTGATCTTCAAGACTTTTTTAAAATCTGTTGTTACGCTGTACCCTCCTCCCCTCCTCTCGAAAAAGATCGACAGTAAGAAAGTAAGTGCTGTTTTTATGTTTTTTTTTTCATCTTAAATGTTTAATTTCTGTATTGTTTACATATATTTTCATTACGTATCCACCTTATCTCTCTGTATTCACTTGCTACCTTCTCGTTCTAGCTTGGCGCTTTTTTCGTTTTGTCGCCAAGGGTGTGGGCTCTCCTAGGATTTTACCTTAGTTGAAGATATTGAAACATTCAATTTCTTCCAAGTTTTTTTCAAAATGAAAAAGAAAAAAAAAACCCTTTTGTTTTTCGTATACTTTTAAATTACGTGCATTTTAGTTACCTATGAGCGTTATTATCGTTGATGAATATGTATTTAAGTCTTTACAGTAAGGAAAAGTTGGCAACAACGAAGATAGTGAACTGATTGGTTAAGATCACGTGACTTCATTAATCATCTGGCTATGAAGTCGCAATGAATTAAGGAACTTATTGGCTGGAAATACTCTAATTGTCATATGTCTATGACGTCACAAGAATGAAGTCGATTTTGTACTTGAGCAAATATTTAATTGAATTTCTTCAAGTGTTCGCATGAAGATGAGCATTTCTCTGAAAACCTAACTGAACATTTAATTATCAACTCAAAATAGACTCTTTAAGGGACTATTCTATAATCTGTAGAGTAAGAATTTAAAAAATTTTTTTTTTCAACACAATATGGTTTTTTTTAACAATCCTTTTTGAGAAAAGCTGTCAATTAATTTTACTTAACATGATGTAAATATACAAGAGACAGACATTATATTATTATATTATTATTATTATTACGAGACATTTTAGTTTATTACAAACATTTTTAAAAAAATTTGTCTTCCATTTTCTTAGATTTTATGTATGATAAGAGTTGTCTAAAAGCTCACGTAAAATTATAAAAAAAAATGTGCATATTTAACATTGTTTAAATGATAAATAGTTTTACCGCTTTTTGGCTGTCATCTTTCCTTAATTATACTCTTATATTCAAACTTTATGCTCCCGCTAGTGGTTATAGTCATTGAATAATAATGCTAAATAATTTATGAGAATATTTTTAAATAATGAGTACATATATATATTCTCATTTGGCTCTTTTTTTTCTTTTAAAAATTTTAATTCATTCCAGAAGATGCCACACTCACAATCAAATTTTTTACATTCCGATACACCATAAGATTCTTTTTTATGCTTGTGTATTTGTAATCTAAAAATAATAGAAATGACATATAAATTAAATAAAATATGAATATAAAGTTAATCTATGCATAGTTTTTCTCAATTCTATTATAAGTTCACACTCTTCCTATATAAATGTATTTATATATACATCTGGTTCAAATTTTCAATTGTTAATAAAATACTTTTTATTCATCCACTCAAGTTCAAATACATTATTTTTTAAACTTGTAGTGGATGACACTTGATGTTAAGACAGTTTTTTCAATTATTAATTCATTAATTAATGAATAATTAGTAACAGACAAAATAATAGTCAAACACCATATATAGAAAGGAAAATCGCTTTCTATTTTTCCACTTAATATTGAGATTCTGTCATATGAATATACATATTTAAATTAATTGTAATTATTTAATAAAAAGTAACTAAAATAAAATTTTTCTTTGTTGACCTAAGTAGGCATTCACTTTAAAATGTTTTTTTTTATATTACTTGTTAAAGATAACTTTATGAAGAGGATTTCTTTCTCACGAAATATTTTTGGAAATATGTTTTACTAACAAATACTGTCAATCCCTTATTTATTAGTGGAATTATAAGCATACTTTTTTAGTTCTAAATTAAATACAATTCGTAATATTTCAGTATGCAGAACTGAAATTGTTAACGAGTCATTTCTACATATATTTTGATTGAAAATGGTGACCCTCGAATGATAAGGAGTTTTACAATTAAGATATGTTTCGTAATCAATATTTCGTACTGCATTTTTATAAACGAAATACATAAGTCTACGTATATAAATAAAGTACATGCAGCAGGTCGCCCGATTTTTCGTTTCTGTAAGCTATTATTCTCATAACGACAGTAATAAGTTCTTAACATACCCTGGTTTAAAAAAATATCCCTATTTGCTGATAAAGTTTTTAAGAAATGACTCTACTATTCGACTAATATTCTAAATTTTTATACTATTTTACTGTTTACCACAATCACATTCAAAACAATATAAGAAACCACGATCTTAACACACACATACACCATTAAAAACTCGTCTCCAGCAAGTCATGGGTTTGAGTCCTGGTATCACGGATGACCCGCCATGTAGAGGTGGTCGATACACGTTAAATCTGAAGAGGTTGAAATATCTCTCATTGGCTTGCTGTGGTAGATTGGAGGGAAGTGTGCCAGATCAGGTGCCGTCCTTGTCACTGTCCAAGGCTCAAAATTATGAGCTAAGTCTCCAATAACGTTAATGTCACTCCCACTCATTCACAGTGCGAGCCTAGTACCACTTCAGACCCGTTAAAAATGTACGTTAAAAATGTCGAAGCTCAAGCGTCCTTTGTTTGTTGTGGTGGAGGAAGTTAGGAGAAAGAGGTGCCAACTTAGATGTTATCCTGGTCACTTGATCATGGTTCAAGTGAGCGAGTGAATATTAATGTTACACTATTCAGCTACTGGAGGGTGACCTCACAGTTTTGAACCATGATTAAGTGTTGTGGACGACACCTGAGCTATCACCCCCTTTCCTAACTACCACACTAACGGCAGGATGTTTGAGCTCTCGACAGATTTAAAGTGCATCGCTCCCCTACAAGGCCGGTCTTTAGTGGTACTGGCCTCGAACTCGTGACAAGGCCAGCCACGATCCGATACCTTGACCACTCTGCTACCACGGCCTAGATTATGGTTCAAAATTACAAGATCCGTTGTCAAAAGCACTCGAGTAGCTGAATAGTGCGACGTGAATATTCACTCACTCACTCATCCTTTCATTCACTTGATTAATTAAGGGTAAATATCTGGATGAAATCATCTTATTAACCGGGCACTTCTCGCGTAGGGTATGTCATACTCACAGCTTAACTTTCTTCACGATTCGATCTAAACCTTTTTTGGATAAAGAATGGTTTTTCGTATAGCTGACCTTAAGGTCATACCGTTTGAGGGGCCTTAACTCGTTGAAAAATTCTAAATGTATATTTTTGACCACAGCCTTTTCGGGTTTGTCATACCCTGTGCGTGAATCGCCGTTATAGTTCTAAATGCATGAGCGCGCATTAAAATCTTTCTTATGTGCTATGGCGTAGTATATTGTAGTTATATATGATTAAGAAATTGAAAATTTAAGTAATTTAATGGATGCAGTATTTAATAGATATAGTACAGCAGTATTTTCGGATGAAGAAAGTCTCTTTGTGGGGTAGATGACGAAGAATCGAATCCTGAAGAGTATCGAAT
This sequence comes from Trichonephila inaurata madagascariensis, assembly GCA_019973955.1. Taxonomy (NCBI): domain Eukaryota; kingdom Metazoa; phylum Arthropoda; class Arachnida; order Araneae; family Nephilidae; genus Trichonephila; species Trichonephila inaurata. The sequence continues at coordinate 18,304 of BMAV01001270.1, read as the reverse complement.
AGCAAGTATGATTCCTATACTGAAATCGATCCAGATAATTTAACTGAGGGACCAATCATCGTCCTTGATAGAATGACCGCATCATATTCAATGGCTAAAAATGTAATCGTTAGTCTATGACAATATTTTTTGTATTGTTGAACGTAGCAATACTAAATGTACAAACTATTTTGTTAAGTACTCAGAAACCACCTACTGAAGATCCAACCAGACGCTGATTTCTGAGTGTTTTGGATTTAAATTTACAGAAGAACTTAAAGAAAGTAGAAACCAGCAAGAGCAATGTTTCTACGCGGAATTTAAAAAAATTAAGATCCAGTGAAAACATCGCACTCACTCGCGACGAAGACTAAAGGTGTGTATAAACAATGTACTTGAATACCCTAATAAAAAGAACAGAAAAACCAAATCTATTAGTGAAAAGTGTAATAAACATATTGAATTTCCTACTTTTCTTCTTATTCACCTTTGCATGCAAATTTTACAGTAAAAACAGAATGTAAACACTTTTGGGTATGAGATACTCCTGCGCGTAAAATTGCATTCGTTTTTTTCGCATGAGGAATCCCGGGTTCATTACGCTCTAATCATGTGCAGAAATTAGCTTAAGGTATCCGACTACGTTCGGAACCGTGATTTTAAAAAAACGTATAAATGGATAGTTTTCGTGATATTTAGTATCACTCATATTAGAACACATTCATAACATTGTTTTAGGGACATTTTAACAAAAAAAAATGATTTAATTACAATATTTTGGCAAAAAATTAACTTAGAATAATCTTTTTTCAAAATGTTCTCCTTTTGTGAAAAATATTTCTATTATATTTTAATGTTTTGCCTGTATATAGTTCAAACCTCCCTACAGAGGTTCAACAAGAGTTTTTGAAAAATTCACATTATTAGCAGAGTTACCACCCATTGAAATAATTATTGGCGTTTTTTTCTTAAAATTGCTTCCTCTGTTTTCGTAAAATATGAATATAAACCCACTTCTAAGTTATATATTTCAAACATTCTAGTTGAGCATCTGTAGAGAGGTCTGAGCTATATAGACAGGCAAAATATTAATATATAATAAAAGCATTTTTTTCACAAAAGGAGAATATTTTGAAAAAAGATTATTCTAAGTTTTTTTTTTGCCAAAATATTGTATTTAAATATTTTTTTTTGTCAAAATGTCCTTAAAATAATTGCATACATGTATTCTAATCTAAGTGACACTAAATATGATGCAAATTATCCATTTATGCGCTTTTGCAAAATCACAGTTCCGAACGTAGTCGGATAGCTTAAGCTCTTTGCAGAAAAATTTTTTGAATTTATTAAATGGGAGGGATTAAAGATTCTAATACTCTAGTATTCTTTCTAGAAGCGCTAATCAAAATTGTGGAAGAACCAGAAGAACATCTTGACGCCTTATTCACATACGGGTAGAAGCTTTTCCAGAAGCCTCCTTTACGACGGTTGGGAAATATCGGAAGGAAGATCCCTCCTTCGATAAAATCACCCCCTAATCCAGCTTAGCGCAAAAGAAAAAGCCCCGTTGATAGGCAAGGAAAATAAAATAATAAAATATGTCGTCTTAGTTTACGCAATCTGGATTATACTCGTTGCTGGTTCACCATTTGCGATTGCAGATACGATTACAATTAAGGTAACAAGTACGATTTTGGGAGCAGGTTTGAGATGTTTATGTAAGGATTTAGTCTGATTTTTATATCAAATCAATTATTTTTTTCTATTTTTGAATAATGTTAAAATGTTAAGCTGCATTATAAATTGTTTATAAATATGCATATTAACATCATATATAATATTATAAATTTCATTTATATTTATAAAACATTATATTTTTTTAATTTGTCAAACAATTGAAATTACTATGATTATTACAAGTATTAGATACTTATTTATTAAAAAAATCAAATAATTACTTTAATGCAGTGTTTCTCAAACTGTGGGGCGCGCCCCCCTTGGGGGCGTGATAAACGTACGAGGGGGGTGCGAGCATATCGAAAAGTCGAATATAAAAGATTTAAAAAAATTATCGATTTACTAAAAGGAAAGTAAAACAAAATATAATCTGACATAATAAAAAAATGCACACTGACTCTGATATACTATACTTAAAAATGTATCAGCACGGCAGAATATATTTGGTACTAAATATCAATATTAAGTTAAGAACATGTTTAATATTTTTCCATGGGCTTATCGTATTCAAAATTGTATAAAAAATGTAATACTTGATAATTTGTACGGCTTATAAGTAAAGTCGTATTGTAGCTTTAGCGTCAAAGTTTTATACATTATTACTGCATTTGTTATTGTAGGGGGGGGGCGAGGAAAATTATGATTGAAAATTGGGTCGAGAATATTGAAAGTTTGAGAAACACTGCTTTAATGAAGAAAACTCGGAAATGGACATGAGACTCTGGAGGTTTAGTGATCATCATCCTGGACTCGTGGAGGGCATGTCAGGATTTCGATCCTTGTGGCACTGAAAATCCACTGTGTTGTGGGGCTGATGCACATTAAGTCTGTAGAAAATCAAAATAATCCATTGGCGTGGTGTGGAAGTTCGTAGAGTTACATTCCGGTTCAGGTCACTTCGTCTTTGTCACTTAATCATGGCTCAAAATTACGAGGTTCACCACCAATAGAGGTTTTAGTTTCTTTAAGAGGCTTTATAAATAAACACTCACTGAAATGGACATCCGATTTCTGTAATTGCATACTTGAAAATAGTTTTCAAGCGTTTAAAATTGGTTATATATGGATTAAATGATTAGTTGTAATTTAAAGTTTTGTATTGCTTGAGATTTATAACTATACACTTTGGCTATTGTCAAGTAAAAGACAATTTATCTCTTATTGTAGTACAGTCGGACCTCTATATAGCGAAGTCGCTAAAGCCCGAAAAAAAAATTCGTTGTACGGAAAATTCGTTATACGGAGGTTCATTTTTCATTGTACTTTATAAACAACAACAAAAAAAAAAGACAAATTTTAAATTCATAAACACTATGTATTAAAAAAGAAATTATTCACACTTTTTAAAAATTAATATGTATTTATTTTACATATCTTATTCCAACAAAAAAATAAGGAAAAGAAAAACTGCAAGGAAAACAAGAAAAACAGATGTCGAGGAATACACTGTATTTTCAACATTAAGAAAATAATTCATTAAAGTTAAGGAATTTTAAGGACACTTCCCAATTTAAAGCATAGAAGTAATTTTAAACGTACATTATTTTTTAACTACAATTTCGAAACATACATTACCACATGCGTCCTTTTATTTTATTACTCATAAAATCTGTTAATTTTATTTGAGTTTTTTTGTTTGAACAAAATGCTTTTTGTTTGATAATACGTCTCACATCTTTGAAATGCACCGAAAATCACTTCAGATGTATTTTTCCGTGTCTTTTCTTAAATCTTCCTAGCCATCCATTGCTACCTAGAAATTACTGCAGAAATTCATACAGAAATACTTTAAAAATAGGGAGAAAAAATTGAACCTCAACAAAACGTTTGTTATATAGAAAATACTCTTCGCTATAGGGAGGCTCTTTTATGAAGAAAATAGTGAAATGTTCTTGGTTCCAGGAAAAAGTTCGCTATAAGAGGTTCAAATTCCTTTTTTTAGTTCCCATGAAGACTGCCATACAGGAGGATATTGACAAGAGGTCATTGTGGTAACAAATATAAACAGTTTTTCCAGAATTAAAGATTTCGTGAGCCTTGGTGATTTTGTGCCCCGCTTGACCTTTCCCGGGTTAACTTATTTGGAATGTACCAATAACAAGTTTTTAGTTAAGAAAATATTTTGCAAGTAAGAATAGGTAGAGAATTTATAAAAACTACCACCTGGGTTTATATGACAATTATCCACTAAATTTCTATTAAAATCTTTAACATACGTGCTACGTCAAATATTTCAGATACACCGATTATTCAACAATCATTTCAACTACCGTCAGAGCTTTTCTGAGCTTATCAAACTTAAATCACGACAGTTTGAAACTATAATTATGCAACCAAATAATTGGAATTTGATTCACGTATTCAGTTTTAGTATGTGTCGACATTCACCGGAGAATATTGATGTCCTCTAATTTTGTTCGCTCTTTGAAGATATTATACATATTAAAAATACATATTGCATTCCATATAAAACTTCGTTCTATGGTAAAAACATCTCTCAAAATACATTATTCTGAAATAAAAACAAATTTATTTACTCTTTTTACTCATTCATTACATTTTTATCAATTTTATTTGTAAAGGGTTGTATAAGACTTGAAATGAAATCTGCAGGTTAAATCATTTTGGGTTGTACAAACAAGTTTTTATTATTAAACAGACTTATTTTTTAAAAAAATAATTGTTACAGTACAAAATATAACTCTTAAAACTAAGTTAATATTTGATTAAACCTGGGGTATGAGTAAAAAAAATTAAAAAGTATTTATTAAAACTAACAAAGATTTAACAGTCATAATTAATTTTTAAAGACGAAGTTGTAAGTTAAAGGCACCTACTACCAACATCAAGAGAGGACTTTCATAACGGACCAAATATTATTAATTCCACCATACTTCACAAGCACTATGCAGTAAAATCTGTTTTTGTATGAACACGTTTTATGCAATTCTATTTTTGTGCGATTTGTTTCGTACGATTTTATTTTTGTGCGACTTTTTTTGTGAGATCTTTTCTTATACGGTATGTTAATTTCAAGGCCTTGGAATCTTTGTAATGTGTTCTATCAATTTACATATATACACTTCAAGAGGCTCTGTTCTTTAGTCTTCCTACAATGCAAGTAAAATTGGTTTTGCTTGACGCGCTAGCAGCATACGTTTGTTGAGGACGAAATTGTCATGACAGACATTATCAATAATTTAATCGATTATAAATATTTGATAGATTTGGATAAGAACATAAGGATTATATGACAGTGGATAAAATAAACAGGGATACAAGCCATCCAACGAATAGGAAAAGCAGTTTCTTAAAATTGATATAAATTCTGAAAAGAATTTAAAATTCCGAAAAAAGAACTTCGAGCATGCATATCTGGTGGTAGTGTCGTTTACAAGCTAATAACCAACCAGTCATCGTCGCAAAAAATTATCTCACTGACTTTATAGTGCCAGAAATAAATCAATTGAAGTTGTATCTTCAAGTGGCGAAACTAATTTTGAATCAATTCATCACACAGGAAGATGAGCGCTTTGGATTGCGATGAGTAACAGTGAGTTATATATGTATATGCATTTTAAAAACTTCCTCATGTATACACAGTGAGGAATTAAATATTTTAAAAATGTTTTCATGCGTAATTCAATTATTTACTTTGTTTGGAAGCTTTTTCTCATGTATTTCGTAAATAATTGACTTATTTTCTGAGAGCGACTTTTTTTAATGCCGTCTTTCTTCTCGTATTCTCGTAAAAAAATTCTGTAGTATGTCGATTAAGAGAGTTATCTGTTATGTGTAAGATTTTATGAAATTTTTGAATATTTTTTTGTGAATGTTTTTATGTGGTCTCTATCTATCGCACAAAAACAGGTTTTAATGTATATTTACAAACATTTCTACCTCCCGCGATATACAAATCTGAGCCCTCGACACAACAGTCAGTGTCACTGGCAGGGGACAAAGTATTCAACGATCATTTTGATATCACTCATATAAATATAACCTCAAATTTACCGTTATTTTTTTATTTTCATAAAAATATTTATTTTTTGTAAGTCATAAATATATTCTTTCACCCTTTTTCATCGAACTTATAGGTCCTTAGGTAGGGTGTTTTAGTCATTTTTATGTATTTCAAGTGCTGTACAGATCAGAAGAGGCATCTTACGTATGAAAAAAGTACTTGTTTAATATTACAGTATATTGTATCCCTACTGCAATTCCTTAATTTTTTTTTAATTTAAAGTCTTTCATTAATGTCCTCAGTTAAGCAAAATCAATTAGAAATAGGAATTTAATTCTGATTTTAGAGTAAAATACATCTTGTTCTGATAATTATGTTACACTAGCCGTTACCTGCCCACTTCGTAGACTTTTTCATGATATTGTGTGGCTACATATTATGTTTTTTATTATTGTACTTAAGTTATTGATATTTATAAAAGCCATAATATAAGTTTTCGAATGTATTGGAAAAAATCTCATAATCCCTGCCTCTTAGCTACAAAAGGACTGGCTTTGAATTTTTTAAACGGATGTATATTTGTCTATAACCCTTATGTATCTCTGATAACTCCTTTTAGAAGTCAATATTTGCAAAATTCTTTTCTAACATATCTCTACGCGCAATAAAATAAATAAGCTTGCCAAATTCTTACTGTGTTGGTCTATTGATGAAAAAACGAGAATTTTTATACACCCCTCCCCCAACTTCCCTCATAAATCGATATCTGATATGTCCGTTCTTTGTAAATCTCTACTCCGCGAAAGAAACATGATTACCAAATTTCTAGTCTGAAAATCTAATATTTTAAAAGGGGAAATCTTTGTCTCTAATGTCCTCGCAAACTCTCTTGGGAGTTGACTTCACCAAAATCCGTTTAAAGAGGATCCATACTTCACAAAAGAATTTTACTTGCAAAATTTCAAGTCTGTCGGTCAAATAGTACGAGAGATGTCGTGATGAGTGAGTGAGACGCTTTTCTCCTATGTTTGTAAGGTTTTAACCTTAAGAGTTAAAGATGTATAGTTTAGAAATAAAAATTATTTTCGAGTATATGAGCTTAGCTTTTATAAATTCAATACAAAACTATCATATTAAACCAACTTTTTCCGTAACCGTTTATTTACTGCTCCTTTATGTATAGTGTAGATTACATGGAGACGTATTAATGTCTTAAAAAAAAACGTACAAAATAGAGCACCTCTTCTACGAATAAAATAAACTAATTTAATGGTTTTAGTAAAATGAATTCCAGAGATATATCAAAATGTATTGAAATTCTCGTTTTCCTGCATCTTTTGGGGAAGTACTCATCAGAATTCCACGAGCATCTTTAGAATCTCTCGTCGTCTTACTCACAAGTGTGTGTCGAGAGATTTTCCAGAAAACTCCGATTTCCCTGTTGGTAGAAAATGCTTGCTCCGATAATGCCCTTACTTAAACCCTCTTAACAAAAGAGAAGTCTTGATTATAGGAGAGTTAAAAAGATTGAAATACTTTCTCAATGGACGCAATCTGATAGATTTAGTTCCTTCTTGCCATTTGCGACTAGGATTTACGAAAACAATTTATGTAGTAAGTGCATTTTTTTTTTAAGAAATGCAATTAATATTTAAGAAGTTTGGATGCGGATAATGCTCCAGAATATTGATCAAAAAATATCCATTTTATTTTGTATTCTTTAATCAAGAAAAAAAAATAAATAAAGCTTCATTGATTTTACAATGAATCAGAATGTTGTATGTTCAAATGTTTTAACTGTTAAAGAATAATGATTCAATATCAAATTGTTTATCTTAAGCTATTGATATTGTAATAAACGCGTTGCTGTTATTGGTGTTCGGGGGTTAGAATAAAGATCAGCCATAATCAGTACAAATTCCAATTAATCGTTTCTCTAACTTAAGGAATCCGACTACGTTCGGAACCGTGATTTTAAAAAAGCGCATAAATAGATAATTTTCATGATATTTAGTGTCACTTAGTAGATTAGAAAACATGTATAAAATTGTTTTAAGGACATTTTGACAAAAAAATTTATTTAAATACAATATTTCGGCAAAAAACTAACTTAGAATAAAATTTTTTAAAAAATATTTTGCTTTTGTAAAAAAGTCTTCTGTTATAATAATATTTTGCCTATATATCGCTCAGACGTCTGTACAGAGGCTCAACTATGATTTTTGAAAAATTCTTATTATTTTCAGAGTTACAACCCATTGAAATAATTTTATCGACGTTTTTTTCTTAAAATTTCTCCCCTCTGTTGTCGTAAGACATGGATAAACCCACTTCTAAGTTATATATTTCAAACATTCTAGTTGAGTCTCTGTAGGGAGATCTGACCTATTTAAAGGCGAAATATTATTATATAATAGAAAAATTTTTCACAAAAGGAGACTATTTTGAAAATGGGTCATTCTATGTTCATTTTTTGTCAAAATAGTGTGCTTAAATAATTTTTTATTGTAAAAATATTCTTAAAACAATTTTATATACATCTTCTAATCTAAGTGACACTAAATGTCATAAATATTATCCATGTATGTGCTTTTTCAAAATCACGGTTTCGAACTTTGTCGGATACCTTAAATCGACCTCAGGGAAGAAAATGCACACCACTACTAAATATAAGAGCAATTACACGACAAAAAAGGATACTTAATATTTGAGTATTATTTAATTCACTTACCCTTGGAACACTTTAGACGCCTACGGTCTAATTCACTGCAATTGTGTTATTAATTGCACGACCTCCGCTCGTTATTATTACTCTCTATCTTTTGACTAAATCGTCAGTTAGCAATATTTAATCATCCAGAAATTACTCGTCAACTAACTTTCGACTAGCTCTCAACTAACTTCTTGTACTTAAAACTCAATGCTTAAATATAACCATTCATTCGAATAAATCGAGTCTTCTTCTTATGCAGAAAATTTTAAATAGAACAACAGGTAAAAAGAAATAAATTTGCCCCAAGAGGATTAGTAACAGGTTCGCTGATAAACCCGTTACAATATAAGCGTTAAAATATTACTGTAACGGATCCAACAACGCTTCCTAGATGAATCAAAGAAAGAATCTATATCCGACTACTTGCGACAACTTTTTTTTTGAAAAAATGGAGACATGGGGATTTTTTTTTGTGATTTTTAGATTTATTTTAGTATATTTTTAAAAAAAAAATTCAAAAATTGAAAACAGAATTTTTATTATTATTATTATTAAAATGGGAAAAAACTGGTGAAAATGAACAAAAAATTACATAAACGGGGCCCGTTCTGTACAAAAATTTTATGAACAAATTCTCATTTTCTCATTTTTGATGTGTTACTTTGTTGTTCATGTTTGAAATGACCTTCAGAATAAGAGATATTTTAATTTTTACAAAAACTAGAGCACTTTATCTCACTGATTATATGAAATTGCTTAAAAAAAACAGTGATTACATTCGCATAAAGGTTACATTCGCATATAAAGGACTGTAATATTTGAAATAAAACAGTAATTCATACATCTGGAGGTCCAAACACTTCTACTGTTATGCAGAACATACACAAAAAACTTCAGTAAATTTTTTCAAAACTTTTTGAGCACTCGCTGTCCCCGTTTGAGCTTTTCGAAAAGAAAAAAAACACATTTCGAGTAAAACGCCTTTTAAAATTTGACATCGTGTGTAAAGTTATGGCATCTGCTTTTACTAAAACGCTTGCAGTTTTTGTTCTAGTGAATGGAAAATAAAAAAAAAACTTGCTATTTTTATTAAGCTTGATAAGATGACCTATAAAATAAAATCAAACAAAATTTGTCAATTTTTGAAAAAAATCATGATTTTAGGGGAGTCGGATATCTTAATTATAGGGTTAACAGCAGCTGTGCTGTTTAGACAAAGTCAAGTAAAGCGATACTTATTCCTTTTTGAATTTTTTTTCAGTGTGTTTTCTGCAACTAAATCCTAATGCATAATAGCCAGCCATGACAACATTGTACTTTTACTTATTCTTCTATTAAAAATATTGCAAAGCTCTAGTTAACACGCATAAAATCTTTAGCATAAGATAAGAGTACCCAAATGAAAAGTGGACTTGCGATTGGTCAGAATGAGTGAAGCTGTAGCAGAGCACCAAACACGGACATGAAGGGCCGTGGAAAGTGCGCACCGCACATAATGTTTAACAGTAAAATTTGATAGTGGTAGAGTAAATGAACCGAAAGTAAAATTGTGCCATGTAAGAATGCTTCTAGATCGAAAGAAAGTGCGGTCATACGGGTTTTGATTGCAGGAATTGAGTTAAATGTGTGGACATCTATCAGTAAAAAGCGGTAGTCTATGGCGAACACTGTTTAGGTAGAATGTCTTGGAACAGTTGGTGCAAACGTTTTCGAGAATACGAAATTGGATCTCCATGACGATGCCCGCTTACAAGTCTCCTGTGAAACCAAGACATGTTTAAAAAATCCCTTAGGAAAAGTTAGAACACCTTCCATACAGTCCGGATTTGTCACTCTGTAACATCT
>BMAV01001268.1:23041-76239 GCA_019973955.1 Trichonephila inaurata madagascariensis | reverse complement strand
CTTCTTTTCTATCCTTAAAGTTCACCTATTCGAAGTTTCCCCGTTATTTTGAATTAGTGCCAGATCTCAGGAATAAATGCCTTAGAGACAAAAACAAAATTGCAATCAGTAGGCCATTTAAAGCATGCAACTCCATTCTGTTCAAATTTCTATTTCACCGAAAAATTATCAAAAATTTTTTTGAAAAATTTAATCTATCACAAAATTGCCTAATTAAAATTTAAACCAGGAAACATAACACGTTCACCACATAAAACAAAGACCTCCTGTGGTGGCAAAACCCCAAAGGGGCCCCCGATCGTTAAAAATCGCGTAAACAGAATTTTAAAAATTTGCATCTGGGACTTTTACGACCCAAAAAGTAACTATGCTTCCCATTTCACATGGTTCCTAAGAAAGGTTTGAAAAAATCCCAAAAAAAAACGATAGCTTTAAAAATAACAAAAGAGATGAGCATAAGAAAATTTATTTTTACATATACTAAATATTTACAATTGAACTAAAACCTATGAACTAAAAGAGACCAGTTCTAGATATATACTACTTTTTCAAAGTCTGGTATTATTTCTCGAAAAAATGACTTCAACAAAAAAGAATGTTGTATACAAAATTTCTGATGTCTTCTAAAAGGGGTCGTTATACGGCGAAAAACCCTGAAAAAAAAAAAATGCATTTTTGAAAGTATAGCGACTTTTAAACCGGGCGCGTTATACGCCGGATTTTGATACTTTTAGATTGGAGACTTGTTGGGATTATGTTTTTAAATTTCACACGCACAAACATTAAAAAATAAATACCCCATTCCTTGTATTGCTGATTTTACAGCTGAATTACATGGCTTAAACGTTTTTAATCGAATTGTGTGTGTGTGTGATATAGTAAAAGCCTATCATCAAATGCCTATTCACCCAGATGATATCCACAAGACGGCAATTTGCACTCCGTTTGGTTTATTTGAGAATACACGAATGCAATTCGGATTGTGTAACGCATCAGCAACGTTTCAACGTTTTCGGGTCTTTGTTTACATGTTATTTACGCATTTGTCGACGACATTTTAATTACATCTAAAAATCCTCAGGAACATTATCAACATTTAAAAAACCTATTTTCAAAATTAGACGAATATGATCTTTGCATTAATGTTTTTAAATGCATATTTGGTGCATCGTCAATAGACATTTTAGGCTTGAATCTGTCAAAAAATGGAATTAAACCTCTACCTGATAAAGTTAAATGTATTCTAAATTTTCCAAAACCCCAAACAGTTTAACCCGTGCGTAGTTTTTTACATGTTTAACTTATACAGATGTTTTTTCCAAAATCAGCACATAACTTTTGTCCCCAAGTTCAGTTTTCGAAGAGCATACAAATAAAAAAGAAATTTTTTTCCCAGTTTTCAAAATCACCCGGGAACCATTAAAATGGAATAAAAAATGCAGAGAAGCTTTTCCCAAAAAAAAAACGCTATGGCATTTTTCCCCTTTTTAAGACATCCTTTTCCGGGGGCTCATGGTATGGGTGGAATTTTCGATATTGCTATTGGCGGCAATTTATCTCATATCACAGAGGAAATGGGAACCAATAGTTTTTTTCTCCATGAAACTTAACAAAAGTTAGCAAAAGTGGTCGACTTAGATAGGAATTTTTTCATTTTATATTGGGCATAAAAAAAATTAAAAACATATGTTAGAAGGCAGAAACTTCATTATTATATTGACCAAAAGCCGGATAATAACAATTTAAAGAAAACCCGAATAATTATCCCCTCAGAATTACGCCACTTAAGTTTTAAATTTTCCCCCAAACACGACATTGGATGGGGCAAGGTTCCGAGAACACAGTTGCTGATGCTCTTTCCAAAATCGAAATTGAAAATTACTAAATCCCCATTTTTAAATTTTAAAGAATTTGCATTAGAAAAAAAATGTTTCAGACGTTCAAAAATTTCTTCAGAATGATGGATCATCTCTTAAATTGAACTGAAACCACCAAACCCCCAGTTTGAATTTGTTTTGATATTTCAACAGGAGTTCCAGCCCTTTTCGTTTTTTCGTCAATGCATCCTTTCGAAGAACAAATTTAACCATCTTCATAATTTTTTCATATATCCGGGGATGGCTTCAAAAAAACCCATTCGTCCTATGGCCGGGCCCGAATGCCAAAAAAAGCAATATCCGGTGTTGTGAATGTGTCAAAATCGAAAATAAAGGCACACCAAAAACACCCGGGAAAATTTCTCTTCCTGATACCAGTTTAATTCAATAGATATTGTCAGCCCCTTGCCACCATCTGAAGATCATCTTTTCACTCGATAACGACCCCCAGATGGCCAGAATCAACCCCTATTCCAGATATGCAAGCGAAAACCTTTTCCGCAAATTTCGACATTAGATCTCTCGTTTTGGATCTATAATCCCCGGATCAAGGGGAAACCCCCGATGGGTTTATCAATGTACGCTAATTTACCACATGCTGGGAACTGAAAGATCAAAACTACTACATATCATCCGATTTCAAATGTAATTGTGGGGAACGTTTTCCCTCGGTAAAAATCGGCCAAAAGCCCATGGAAAACACACGAAATACCCCACTTCTTCTCGGCATACGAATAGCAGTTAAAGAAGATCGAATCTTTTGTCCTGAAATTGTTTACGGCCCAAACCTCGTCTTTCCCAGTGGATGATTGATTTTTCAAACATTCCCTTTTTGACAAATTTATCCCTTTTCATCGTAAAGAATGCAACAACTGAATCTTGTGGCAACATCTACCACTGCAGATCGATTCTACATTTATCCTTCACAACAATCATCAGCTCATACTTTTAAGAATTTACGTACAACCCCCCTTTCGTCAACCGTATACTGACAACATAAAGTTCTATACAGAACAGACAAAACCATCACCATTGATTTAATGGTCGAAAAAATAAGTTTTTTGACGTAAACCAGCACATTTTCTTCAGAAACTGTGTTTGAATCTCTACCACAGTGAGCAAAAGCGTAAAAGATGATAAATTTTCTACTGATGAGACAAACGAATATATAAAACAAAAAACAGGGAAAACGGGACATTTTCCAAAAAAAAAGCCATTTTGTTAAAAAATTTTTTTTTTTTTCCTAGATGAGCTTTCAGTTGGAATTTTTTTAAAAATATTTGTAAATATTTCGTTTTTATGTTTTTTTTGTGTATATATATCATATTCAAAATTTTAATGTATTTCTTCCAGTACGATCCTCAAAAAAAAAAAAAAAAAAATAGTGTTTAAAAAATTTTTAAAATAGTGTCATCCCCCTTTAGTCACCCCCCAGTCATTGTGGGGGTATTTTAAACCCGACCATGGGTCCCGAACAGAATATGGCAAAACCCCCTTTGAATAGTTTTGAGAATCTGGCCAGGAGAGGAACCAAGATGTAAACAAAAAGCCATGGTTAGAAAAACCCAAAAAAAAGAATATGAATGAGAAAGCCCAAAGTGAAAAACATTTCTTTGAGATTTTGGGTACACGGAGCACACTTTCTTTTAATTCATTTATATTTTTTCCCCGTTTGATTTTTTTAAAAGTTTACACATTTACTTGTATACGCCAAAATTTAAATCTTGTTTTCAAATTGGGCAATTTTTTGGTTGTAGGAGTTTTTATTTGTATGTGTTTTACTTTTTTAAGTGTACCCTTTTTAAAAGATCACGAAAACTTTTTTCCGTTGATTTTAGTTTTTCACGAAGCCTTTTGGCTATACGGCCCAAAATTATGGTTTTCTGGACGGGAAAAGAAAAATTATCAAATAGGGAAAAATAAAAAAACATGGGGTAGTGGGCGACAATTAACCCAAAAAATGAAATTTTTAAAAGAAAGACCAGAGAGAAAGGGGGTTATTTTAAGTTTCTTCAACAAAAACATTATTAATGTGGTTTCCCAAGATCCACGGAAAATAATTTAACGATTATTCTCACGTAAAAAAGAACAGAAAGATAAAGATTCCAAATCAATTTCAAATAAGCGGATAAAAATATGTTCTAACTATTGGGAATAGATGGCGCCAGGAGCCACAATATGTCCAATTTTTCTATATTAGCTTGAATTTATTTGCAAAAAGCACATCGCAATCCTAGAGAAAGAATTATTTCACTGCAGTTTTCCAAAGACGAAAAGCGAAATCCAAAAGTAATATAAAATATTTTGAGCTGAGACTCTCTCTCTTGAATAATACAATATTTTAACACCTCCCTAGAAATATATATGCCGATTGATAAAACCGAAAAACTAATTATTTTTCTCAATTCTGCAAGAGTTCGTGGAAATGAGTTTTGAAATGTTTTGCTCTCTACATAAATCGTTGACGATGGTCAAATACAAAATTTATACTAACTACAGGATTAATTAAGAAAATTTTTATAATTTTCACAAATTTTCAAACAACGCATTGGAACAATAAATTTGAATATTTCTAATTGTGTTAGTTAAAAATTTCTGATACTAATACCATTTATGTACGAAATAGGTGTTCCACTAAAAACAATATTTGTAAAAAAGATACTGCCCTGAATTGTAACCTAGATTTTTTTAAAAAAAAAAAAAAACTGTTCACCATACAAATACTATTTTTAAAGCTGCAAAACTCATGCACTGTTAACCCGTAATGTAAGGGTCCCCAGTAGTCCCCCCTTTTTTTTATATTTGAAGGGGGGAAGGTTCGTTCTGGGTACCTTCCGTTCCGAATGAGTAAACCAAATCAGGGCCAAAAAACGATCGTCAACGGGGTGATGTTGGTACTAGTTCATATAGATATCACACCGCCACATCCCTCCCCGCCAGTGTTTCGGGCGAATAGGCGAACAACGATTTTTTATTCCCCGTGGCGAAAATGTGAGTTGCGTCACTTTTGTGGGTTGGGTCATTCGTGCAAACGGTTTTTGAGAATTGCGTCATGGGGTGGAGACGATTTTTGATTGCGTCATTTGGGGTGAGACGATTTGAGAATTGCGTCATTTGTGTGAGGGTTTGATTGCGCCTTTTTGTGTGAGACGACTTTTTCGGAGAATTGCGTCAATGTTTGACGGCTTAGTTCCCGTGGGGGGGATAGATGGCGCCACGACCGCGGCGCGTGAAGGGGTGGGGTTTCCCTTTGCAACGGCCAGGGTCCCCAAAATGAAGGAGGAAGGTTGGGTTTCTGGGTCCCTTTCCCGGGGTTCCCGGGAACGCAAGTATGTAACCAATCACGCCAAAACGATCGTCAACGCGTGATGTTGGTACTAGTTCATATAGATATCACACCGCCACATATTTTATCAGTATGCTTGTAATGAATCTCCGGAGTGGACATATCTACCGTCCATTTTAAAAGTATATAGTTCCCGCTCTTTGCTTGAGCAGTAAGTTAAATATTTCTAGAACTCTAAAATAATCACATTATTTGTAAATTAAAATCAGAATCACACAAAGATCAATCAAATATATTCAAAATAGATATCAAATCTTCATGCATTATATCTTCAAAATGGAAAATAATAAATCTTTGCCTACTTTTTTGCTTCTTTGTTGCCGTTCCAATCAAGCCCCCCCCCCCGAGGGCACCATAATGTGGTTTTCTTAGTAGATCCATGTGAACGTTATTAATTAAATGACAGGCTCTCATGAAATTGGCATCAAAGAGGGATTTTTTTCGGTTGACAACTAGCGTTTACTTACAAATAGGATTTCTATAAACTAAATTATTTTTTTTACAAAACCGCTACACAACGCATGTGATGCTCCTCGCGTTCTTCTTCTTCTAACATAACCCTAAGTTCTTTTTACGGCCACGAAAGGCGAAAAATTTTTCCAAAACCCCAAAACCAAGAAGGGGGGAAACGGGAAAGAATATGCAAATGAGATATAATTTTTAAAAAGGGTAGGGAAAGGGTTTTGGGGGGATAGGGGCGGCAAGCCTAGAGATAACTTTTAGTGTGGAATCGTTCGGAACAAGTGTTGGGGCGTCCCACAGCTCTTTTGGGAAAAAAGATATGCCCCAAAGTTAAAAATAAGAAGGATTAAGAAAAAACCCGATTATTTTTTTCCTACCAAAACATAATAGGGGAAAAAAAGGTGACCCCTATAAAAGTTAATATTTTGTATAGGAAGTTATATTAGACAGTTAAATAAAAAATAATTAATATAAGTGATCTAGTTGTGCGATCTGGGCTTTTTAATTTAAAATTTAATTGTTGGCTTATTCTCACCCTTTTAAAAAAATTGTTTCTTTTGGGAAATTTAAATAATTTAAGTTATTCTTTAAAAAAAGTTGGTTAAGAATCCAACATGTTCCTTTTGATAATCCCAAACCTCTAGTTTTTTTCCTTTTGGGTCAAGTAAGACATGGCTACGAGGATGGTTTGGGTCCACGCATTCCGCTCTCGTTGCCCTGCCCAGTTACACGTCTAGTTTTACTTTTTGTTGCGAAGGGGACGCCCCCCCAACCAAAACAGCATTGCCAAGGGGCGTCATTATGTTGCTATTCTGTTCTTTCTCTAGATGTACTAAAAACTCTTTATAACGTTGTGTATTGTGTTTGTGCGTGATTAAATGTCTTATGTGTCACATCCTTGTCTATTAAGTATTTTATAGATTATTTATACCAGAACGAGATATCGGGTCGATGTCAGCCCTGCAATAAGATTTAAAGAATTGTGAAGTGGTGAGTTTAAGCTTCATAATTTATTTGGCGCCCGAACGTGGGGCGCGGTTTTGATCCTTTGTTTGTTTTTGTGAGCCTGAACGAAATATGGATGTGACACAATTAAATACACAACGAAAATCACTACGTAAGTCGTTTACTCTAAGCACTAAAGGTATAGAAGAGGAACTTATGAAAGAAGTTCCTGATGTGGTTCAACTTTCGATTTTAAAAATGCAAATTGGTGACAAATTTTCGCGTTCGAAATGCCTAAGTAGGTGAGGGAAATATAAATGTCCACTGTTCAGCTCAACGAGAGCTTTTTGCACGGACTGTAATTTTTAACCATGGTCAAGTGACGAGGACGACACCTGAGCTGGCACCCCCTCTCCTAACTATCACACCACACCAACGTGTAGAAAAGTGCCAAAGGGGTATTTCGAACATAATCCTGAAAGAGGAAACTGACGAACTAGCCTATGAAGAAGACTTTATGAGAGCCGAAATGTACAGAGATAGATTTTCCGAACTTTGCGCTAAGATAGAAAGACTACATATGAGAGAAACAGAAAAAAAAAAGGGCCCTGAGAAGAGAAAATTTAAATTGCCGAAAATTGAACTCAAGAAGTTCGACGGCAATGCCAAGGATTACCTGACGTTTTGGAGTCAATTTAAAAAAAATCACGAAGATGAAAGTTTGCCGAATGAGGACAGATTTCAATATTTGTTCCAGGCTATTGTTTCAAATTCAAAGGTGGCTCGAGTTGTCGAGAGTTTTCCCGTAATAGCGGGCAACTATCCAAAAGCAATAGCCCAACTTCAAGAAGGTTTCAGTAGAGAAGATCTACTTGTGCAGATTTATGTAAGAAACTTACTGTGTCAATGGTTATGAAAAACGCAGCCACAGGACGCTCTAAGACAGATCTCCCCGCGTTATACGACGAACTGGAAGTGAAGATTCGAGCCCTGGAGAGCCTAGGGCGGACACAGGTCAAGTAAGGTGAGTCTTTGAGTCCATTAGTGGAATCCCCTTCAGCTACGTTGGTAAGCACACGATAGGAATGGCACAAATAAGCGAAATTTATTATGCCTATTTTTCAATAAAAAACATCCTCCAAAGACTGTTTAGAATCTAGAAAAGTGACTTTAGATGAAAAGAAAAAATGTGTATTAAGAAACAGAGCCTGCTTCGGCTACTTTTCAGTTTTTCATTTTTCAAAGTACTGTAAGGTAAAAAATTCGTGCTTACACTTGCCTCCGAAAGTCTGCATACAGGCAATAATCTTACGTGTTTTTGCTATAATTGCTATTAAAATCTCACTTTAGAAAATCAAAATACTTGTCAGCAATTCTTCAAAATTTCTTTATTCAAACAAAAGCAACAAAATTCACCTTAACGAGAAAAAACAAGAATGACCACCAAACAATCACCAAACATCCGCGCCAAAAGTCTGCGTACACTTACAAAATAGAGCTTTTAAAGACCTTTTATTGTAAAATAATTGCACTAAATGGTGTTTTCAAGTAATTATAACCTTTTTTTACGATTTATTTAGGATTTGAGATTTGAAAGCTTTTGTGGTTCCATGACAGGCAACAGAACAGAGGTCGATGTATTATTGAAAGAAAAACCAACATAGGTCTTCAGAAAAGGGGGAAATTTTTAAAGCAATTGTTGAAACTGTTAATAGGAAACATTCATCGATTCAAAAAGTGTTCATAAACTACAAATCAACTAACATTTTAACGTCCAAGCGAAGGACCGGCCGCCCGTCTGCAGTGTCACCTCGAGAATCTTGCTTTGTAATACGCTCTATAAAAATAAATCCAAGACTATAAGCTTCATAAGTAGCTAAAAGTGTTGCTGAGATTTTGCATAAAAGTGTGACTTTAATTACAATTCGAAGAAAACTGAAAGAGGATGAATATCGTGCCCGAGTTGCACTCAAGAAGTCATTCATTTTTCGAATGAACAGAGCTAAGAGAATGATCTTTGCCAAAAAACACCTAATTAGGACACATAAGTCTTAGAAAAGTGTAATATATTCAATTGAAAGCAATTTTTGTAATTTAACATCAAAAAGCATAAGAATATGCCTGCAAAAATTCCTGGACAGATCTTAAGAAAGAGAATCCTTTTTCAACTATCAAACATGGAGGAGGAGGCTTAATGCTTGGGGGTGCATCGAAAGCCCTTCGGCTGGTTATCTGGAATTTATTGAATCAACAATCTACAAAATTGGTTACTTGAACTTATTGAAGTAAAATATTAGGGGATATGCCGAGAAATTTGCGGTGAGTAATGATTTTTACTTTCAGCGGCTCAAAGGTACCAAGCAAATGGTTCACACTTTGAAGGCATTGTGAAGCCATGGCTGTTCTGACATGTCCCAAACCAATTCCGAAAGTCAACCTAGTCCCCAGACCTAAGCACAATACAGCATTTGTAGGATTTACTCGAGTGAATAATCAGGGAGATCGTACTACATCCAAGGAAATGCTCAAATCTGTCAGAGTATAAGAATGGAACAAAATATTCACAGACGGAACCACTAAGCTAATTAAATCCTTGCCAAATATGTTGAGAAAGTTATAGAAAGAACAGAATAGCTTAAAAAGTATTAAATTTTAGTTACAATCCATTATTATAAGGGTTTTTTCCAGTGTACGCAGACTTTTGACGCACACGATTTGTGTCATTCTCCAGTTATAAATATTTGTATTACTTTATGTAATATTTAGGTGATTGTTGATTATACTATTTGAATTTAAGACGCGTTAGAGGAATCAATAAAAACAGTGTTGATTCAGAAAGACTTCATTTAATAAGCGATCTTTGCATGAATGTGAAAGATGATCGCCTGTACGCAGACTTTCGGAGGCAAGTGTATGCTGTCTGCATTTTATGCAGATATTATCATCAAAAACTAAGCATTTTAAGTTGTTTTAAAAAAATATTAGCTTGGATACAGTTTTGTACTGTAATTGAAAGAGATGTGAATCACTCCACTTTGTTTTATTTCAAAAGAGAGATGTGAATTGTGTCATTTAGCTAGTTCCTCAGATTATAAACTGATTTCTCAGTGAAAAAATTAATTTTTCCATGACCATTCATATAATTCATGGTGAAAACAGCTCCTATTTCCTTCAAT
The DNA here is from genome assembly GCA_019973955.1 of Trichonephila inaurata madagascariensis. Taxonomy (NCBI): domain Eukaryota; kingdom Metazoa; phylum Arthropoda; class Arachnida; order Araneae; family Nephilidae; genus Trichonephila; species Trichonephila inaurata. The sequence continues at coordinate 66,433 of BMAV01001268.1, read as the reverse complement.
TATTTCTGTATTTATCATAAATATTTATCTAAATATCTTTTTATATATTTATTATTCATACAATCCAAGGAAAAGATTACTTTTTTTAGTATATGACAATTTAGGAAATTTTGCTTTTAAAATATAGAATATTTATAATATATGTAAAAATGAATATTATGATTTAATGTGTTAATAATTCTGTAATTTTTTCAGGTTGCTTCGTACAATATGTTTGGTAATTCCATTTATGGAATAAGGCTTAAGAAAACATCTTTTAATTAACCAAGATACCTTTATATACGTACCTAACTTCAGCTAGAAATCTTGGATTCCCAAAAGGAATCAATAAATGTTTTTCAAATTACTACTCCTTGAAACTCATAAATTAAAATTTTAATCTAATTACTATCATTTTTCTTTTTAACTAAAAAGAATTTTTTCCCCGTCCAATAGATTTTATATTTCACGTAAAATTTTACCATTATACTGTTGGAAGAATTATTAACCAAATCTTGTTTCATAATTTAATTAGAAGAAATTTATTTTTTCAATTAATTATGCTCAGATTCTAAGCCACACCCAAAATTCTCAGCACATTTTTGTGAAAAAAAATTGAAAATAGTGTAAAATATATTATCGATACATAATATATTTACGAAATAAAAAGTGGCTGCGGTAGCCTCGAGGTCAAGGCAACAGACCAGTGGCTGGCGTGTCATGAGTTCTAGCCTAGAACCACTATAGACCCGCCATGTAGGGGGAGCTATGCACTTTAAATCTATCGAGAACTCAAGCGTCTTCCCGTTGGTGTGGTGTGATAGTTAGGAGAGGGGGCCGATCCTAGGGTATCGGCCGCCCTCGTGCAAACACCTAATGTGCCGCCCCCTAGAGAACTTTTCATATTTCGACTAATACTTAACGTTGACTTTAAAAAATCATCTACATACATAAGAAAAAAAGTAAAACACATTAATAATAACTCAAATAAAATTTGAAGTGCAGAACTTCATTTTTTGGCCAGGTAATGAGTTATAATAGCGACAAAATGCTTTAACAAAATAATAAACTCTCTCTCTCTCTCACTCTAACAAAAATATAATCTTTAAAATAAAAATAAACATTTTATAATTATAAATGCAAAACATCAGAATTTACTCAAAAAATACAATCTAATAAAAATAAATACTAAGGCACAAATCTCGTGAAACGAAAAGTATAGAAATCAGTCCTACTAAGACTAAGTAATAAACTATACCTGTAAAATCCGGTGTATAACTCAAAAAATAAGATCGAAATTTACGGTTGCACGCTATACGCCGGGTATAAAAATGAGAGCTTTAAAAGTACAAAAAGATGAGCATAGAAAAAGATCAGATTTTTACATATATCGAAATACTGTTTCTATGAAAGAAATAACATTCCCTATATAAACTTAAAGGGTTGTAATTCTGAAAGTACATTATTTTTTACTAAAGCATGGAATAATATTCGAATAAAGGACTTCAAAACACAAGATCATTGCGCACATGCATTTCAGGTTTCTTCGTAAAAAAGGATGTGCGTGTTATACGGCGAATATGTGTAGGGGCACGTTATACCCCAGATTTTACTGTAACTATAAAATAACTTTTCTGGCTTTCTGAGAAGTAAATTTGTTAATAGTTTCCGGTTAAATCAGTTTTTTCTAAGATTTCGGATTCAATTGAGACTATGGCCAAATCTGAAAGCCTTTCTTGTGTCATATTATTTCTCAAGTAATTTTTAATGATTTTTAATTTGCTGAAACTTTTTTCATCGGAAGCTACTGAGAGAAACAGGTTAGGTTAAAAAAATTCTTAATGCTAGAGCGAAATTGGGAAAACAGGGAATAAGATCATTTTTCACTATAATTTCTAATATCTCAGTTGGCTGTTTTTTACCAGGAAAATATCTTTGAATGAAGTTATTTCATTGAAGAGCTGTATACCGTCTATATCTTATTTTGAAATTTTTTTTATTTTCTCTTATTGTTCCAGCAATAGGTCTTTTTTTCTTTTCAAAAATTCATCTGAAAGTCGATGTGTGCCAGTTGTCTCCTTTAAAGTCACGTTCTTCCCAAATGTTTATGTGTCTATACATATAAAACATTTATTTCTAACTGTGTCTCTCTCTTCTAAATCTGGATCGATTTCAATTGAGAATCATACTTGCTGTTATACTCTTCATCATTTGATTCTTTCTCATCATAATCACGAACAGAATTTCTTCATCCGAAAATACTGTTGTACTATATCTGTTAAGTACTGTATCTATTAAGTTACTTAAATATCACATTTCTTCATCATAACTACAGTAATACGCCATAGTATAAGGAAGATTTAAAACGTGCTCATGCATTCAGAACTGAAACGGCGATTCACGCACACGGTATGACATACCCGAAGAGGCGGTATCCAAAAATATATATTCGCCTACAAGCTAAGGCTCCTCAAAGGATATGACCTTAAAGTCAGCTACAGGAGAAACTATCAATTTTCCAAAAAAAAAGTTTATAAGAAGCGCTGAAAAAAAGTAGACGGTGGGTATGACATACCCTGCGCGGGAAGTGCAGGGTTAAAACTGAGAAAGCTCTCTGAACTGATGCATTCTATATCGGTATAGTTAAAAATATTTTTAAAAGTATGTCTACATTAGGGAAAGTCGAGACCATTTCTTTTGCAGCTTCGATACTTGCACAAAGCCTCGGGTCTTCCCGAGGGACGGTTTCCGATTCCGAGTCATATAATTTATTTCTGTATAGCATTGTGGAAGGAATTTCTGTGAATGCTTGAACATAAAGTTATAAATTTTGGATTAAAAAATGACTAAATTCTTTTTTAATCGAATCTAAATTTTCAAACTTTTTAAAGTTTTCTATTTATTATTGCAAACTGTAAATTTTTGTTATGAAATATTTCTAAAATTAAAATAATAATCCTAAGCTTTTTAATTTTTTTTCAAACCCTCAAAAAATTACATTTCATCTTTTTTTCAAATTTTCTGACTGATTTAATGAAAAATTTCTGATTTAATACAAACATATTTTGTTTAATTAATTGTTTGTTTAAACATATTAGTTTCATTTCTAGAACAAAACGTAGCTTGGCTTCTAGATTACTTATATCAAAATTATTAAAATATCTACACCAAAAGTATGCTTTCAAAAATTCTAAGGTTTTTTTCTTAAAAAAACTAGGAACACAATCACAATACACTGAATTTGTAGTTTCCTTTTAAAGTTTCTAAATATAAGTTAATAAATATTATTATTATACTTGTTTGTTGGTTTTTTCAAACATCTTAATACTTTGAGACTAAACAGAACAATAAAACATTTTCTAGAATAATTTGAAATTTCTAAGATAACTCAAAACTTTTTGACAAAGGCCACAATATCACAAAAGAAATCTAAAAATTTTTAACTAAATTTGTATTTTAATTACATTAAAAATACTCAAGATTATACAACCTTACTAATTATTGAATAATTTTTCACATTTCTGTGTTTTGTTTGAAATCACTTATCTACATTATAAATTGTGTTTATCATATTTTATCTCTGTGATGCATTTTGCTATCACTTTAATTAAATAGTTTTATACTACTAGGAGCAACTAAAAAGTATTACCTATATTTCTCAACATTTATTATTGTTCTATAAAAATAAACCTTTCATTAAATGCTTTTTATAAGAAATTTCTGCCACAGTTCTGACATTCTTATTGTTGCCTTTTTTAAAGATTTTAAATATTGCTATAGATTGTTATAGATGAATTTTGATTAACTTTATTAAAAGCATACAGAATGCTATAGAATATTTTAAAGAAATTATACGATTTTTATGTATTTTTATAATTAAAATTATACACATAATTAATTATTAGTTTGCATTAAATATTCTTTCAAATTCTCTGGGCAAAAGATCTTAAACAAGAAGGTATCGTGCAAATCACTCTTAAAATAGTAATAAATACAAAAAGAAAAAAGAATTTGTACTTTTCAAATTCAATCTTACAAAATAATGGTTCTCTTAGCAGTCTTAGAGTATATTTAGAAAAATTATGAGTTTATTTCACATGCTACCTCAATAAAAAGAGCAAAAATGTGTGTGTATCTTTAAGTAAACTTAACATACTTTATTCCTTTGAAAATTCTTTTCACAGTTTGAAGCAATTTAAATTAAATATTTAGAAATTATAGATTATTTAATTTATTACTAAACAAAATTATCGTAATACGTTATGATTACAAACAAAATCATCAAAATAAATATAACTATGTTTTATTTCAATTTCGCGCTATTGTTAGGATTCTTTTAAGTATGGTAAATTATTAATGAATGTACTCAAAGGCTCATTAGTGTTTTGTATTTTAAATGAATTACTACCGTTTTTCATAAGTGACTAAAGGAATTATTTTTATACGCGAGAGGCAAATAATATTCTTTCATTTGAATAACAATGCCAATTGTAAATGTTTTAAAAGATTACGGTACATTTTCAAGTTACGAAAACATACACTTAAATATGTTAATCAACAAGAAAGTATTCTAAGAAACTGATGACAGCTTGTAAGAGGTATTCGCCCGTGGGTGATACCTTACTTCTAAGTTATCTTCGTGACCTAGAGGTGTGGGAGTGAATGAAGAACCAGGCGTTGCCATGATCTTAATATATCTTTATTAAGATCTTAACTTAAACACTAAAAATGATAATATTTATATTTCTACTTAGCGGATCTGAGGTGAGAAAACACACAATACGTATTACCAAATAAGCGTGACCTTAATTACTATATTCCCGCCTATTCCTAATCTCTACTTATACACAGTCCTAATAGATAACAGAATTATCCTACCTTAATCTCTTGTTTAACCGCAATCCTTTCGGATCCTAAATATCTTTTGTTTATCTTGCGTGGAATAGTATCCACCTCGACTTGATCGCTCTGTCACGGACATATTCACACTCAATGACGGCTTTCTTATCTTCCTTCAGTTCACGCGCCTAAGCTCAGACTAGTATAATCACTTCCCAATAGGTCATACGCTTACGTTAAACTTCTGCTATTTAAAAGGTTTCTAATTTGCATATTCACGCTTCGCTTCTGGATTTGGTTGGAAAGAATTTGCCTTTTTCGGCCCCAAAGAACCCAAGAGGAGTTTTTAGTAGAAGACGCGATGAGCCCGTCACAAGCTACAGTTGAACCTATTTTTGTGCGGTAGATAGGGACCGCATAAAAAAAATCGCACAAAAAAATATTCAAAAATTTCATAAATTCTTACATGTAACAAACTAATTTGTGGAAATACTACAAAAAACTTTTTTTTATGCGGTGGATAGGGACCACATAAAAAAAGTCGCATTTATAAAATATGCCAATTATTTACGAAATTTATGTTAGAGTACTTCTATAACAAAATAAATAATTAAATATTACACATGGAACCATTTTAAAAACATATAGTTTCTCATTGTATATACGGATAAGTCTTTAAAATTCACATACATAATTCATCGCTACTCATTGTAATCCAAAGCCCTGTAATGAATAAATTCAAAATCGCTTTTGTCACTTGAAGGTGCAATTTCAATTGATTTATTTTTTGGCAACATAAAGCAAGAGATAAGTTTTTGTGACGAAGGACGGGTGGTCACACACATTTGCTTTTAAATGTCATGATAACCAGCTATACAGGATTAAAGCCCTTTTTGGAATTTTATACTCCTTTCTTGATTGGTATCTATTTTAAGAAAAGGCTTTTCCAATTTGTTGGAAAGCTGTATCCCTGCATATTTTTGTCCGCTCTCAAAGAATCCGGCTTCTTGTCCGTCTTCATAATTTTCAAAATTATTGATAATGTCACTGTCATTGAAAGTTTCGTCTTCAATCAAGCGTGGGCTGCTGGAGTGTTGAGAGAAAGCAACTGAATCCGCATTGTCTGGAGACTGTTTATAACAAATGAACAGAGTGTCTTGAAGTTTCTACATTTCAGTGGAGTAACGTACACCCCCGCATCACGGGAAGGGGGGCAGGACTCTAGGGGTCCAAGGCCTGACTTACGCTAAATACGTATTTACCCAATTTATAAAATATTAAAGACAAAACCTGACTTTCAGGGGAGGGGGTCCTTACCTTCTCCGTTATGCCACTAGTAAATAGAAAACATTACAATGGCGCCAAAGCCATTGAAATTCATACACCGCATAAAAATATCGCACAAAAATAAATCGCACAAAAAGGAAATCGCATAAAAAAAGACCGCACAAAAACAGGCTCGACTGTATTTATATTTATATAAATAAATAAATAAAATAGTTATAGCACAAATGCAATAATTTTTTTTCACTTTATCTTACGCAATGATTAAAATACCAGGGCATTATAAATCTTAAAAATCGAAAAAAGAATTTTGAAAGTGAAAATATAGTTACCTTTTTTGTTTAACCGTTTTTGTTGTTCCGATTTTTGTCTTGTCTAAAAGTTCGGAAGTAAATCTGACGCAAAATTTCCTCAGTTTTCTTCGAAAATGGGTCTTTTTTTTCTGAGGGTCATTCTGCCCCATTCTCTTCATTCGTCCTTAAGCATGCCATAAATCTTGATCGTCCTTTTCATCACTTTTGTCCGATGCTTCGAAATTCTTCCTTAACACCCCTTCCCCCATGGGACCAGCGTTGAGAACTCATGAATACTCGTTAAAAATTAATTAACTATAGACTTGGAGGGTGACAGAAGACTTCTGGCTCTTATGGACCAGATCTTTCTCGGAACAGGAAGCAGATCCCTTGCTGACAATGCACATTCAGTCTTTTGGTTGTTACAGAAATAAAAGAGAACCGGGACAAATAAAATCTAATATTCTCTTTCACTGGACCACTTCTAAAAAAATTCCGCCAACCCTTGTGTAGCTGCTTAGTGCGACGTTTATTACAGTCAACACTCAACAGACGAAAGGGGTATTTTCATTTACAAGCAAGTAACATTCTGAATATATTTTTTCCATCCCAAGTGTTATCTGTATTTCACTTCAAACGATCTTTTTATCGAACCGCTTTGAATGAGGTTTTTCCTGCTTTCTAACCACATACCACTCCTTGTTTTCTCATTATTTTGAGTAGCTTTAACAACTTTTAAATTTTTTTATAGTGGTTCCTGAGATTCAGAATTCACACGAAAATTTTATATCGTTTGAAGCCAGTGACATACTATTTTATAAACGTAGAAAGCAACTCTTAATATGACCATTAATAACATTTTATGACTTTTTGCTTACACACGTCCGGAGCAGGGCCGGCTCTAGCAGTTTTGCCACCCCGGACAAAAATGAACAATGCCGCCCCTTTCCACAACGTATAAAAATATTATTAAAAAATATATAAATTGTTCATAAACACACACCTATAAAACTTGAATATTTCTAGCAAAGAAAAAGCAACATAACAGTATACGTGTAAATATTTATTAAGAATTAAAACAAATAACAAAGTAAACAAAAAATTAGGAGTTTTTTTTTCTGACTTTTAACTCAGAAAACGTTCTGATTAATTCTTTTAAATCAATTTGCTCAGCTATTTTAAGTTCGATAGCCAATATAGATAAACCACATTTAATCTATCTTGAAGAATTGTAGACCGTAAGAAATTTTGAATTGAGAAACTCTCTCCGTTTGCTACACTTTATTGGCAAAGAAAGTAAAATTCTTAATGTGATGGCAAGATTTGGCGCAAAATCTAAAACTGGAATAAATTTTAAAATTTCTATTGGGCTTTCTTTTTTGCCTACTAATGCTGAAACTAACATTATCTCATCTGCTAGATTAAGAGCATTGATATCTACTGTGATTTTCCATCTGTCAACATCATTTCTAAATTTTTAGTTTTTAATTATTGAATGTGTGTTTATGGGTATCTTTTAAATCATATATATTATATAAAAATTGAAAAAAATTACTATGGGTACTCATTAAATTAAATCTACATTCCAAGGCATTAATTGCTTGGTCAATTGTAAAAAAATAAAACTGTATCTTGAATTTTAATTTAGGATCTTCCACCGGATCATCTAGTGCTTCGTAATCAAAATTAACATTTTTGCGGCGAACTCTATGACGTGGCTGCGTGACCTCAAAATTAACAGGGATATCAGTCTCGCAGGCCAGTTCTTTTGCATCATAGAGTATTTCAGTAAATGCCCCATCCGATCGAAGATCATTAAAAAAAATCTTTACAATTTCTTAAGAGTTCCATAGCGGATGGTAGATCGTAATCTTTTGTATTTGGTAAACTTCCAGCTTGTTTTTTAATGTGGGCTTGTTTTTCGAGTCGCTTTCTTTTGTATTCGTACCAGATAGTTTTTTAAGTCCTCCCTCAAACATTCTAATATTTTTTAAAAAATATATAATTAAATTAAGTAAGGGAAGTATGAAGATAATTGAGATAGAGTGTTTTGCTTTCATACAAAAAATTTGAATTCATCAAAAATTGTCGCATTTTAATTAAAAATCAATGTGTTTGAGATTGTGTTTTTAATACTTATACCATAAAATCCGGCGTGTAACGCGCACTTTTAACACAAAGAACAAAAACGAAATTTAAAGGTGAGCGTTTACGCCGGATATAAAAAAAAAAAGATGACGATAAAAAATTAAGACTTCTACTTAGATCGGAATACTGCTTATTTAAATGAAATGACACACTTAATGAAGATAAAGGGTTGTAGTTCGAGAAGTATACTATTTTTTCAAAAACATAAGATAATATCTCGAATAAACGATTTCAAAACATAACACATTTCAACACATGTATTTTTTCAAGCATTGCATTGACACAAAAGTAATTTAAATGCTGTCTATAACCTTCAGTTTGATTATTATAGTTCCAAAGTTACGCAATTGACAACAAATGTATACGAAAAAAAAACATTTGTTTACAAAATATCAAATAAAAGGTACAATATTGCTCACATTTTATTTGTTGAAAAAAAAATCGACAAACCAAAGCAAATAACCATATTTAAAGCACTTTCTTCGGATAAAATGCACTTTAGTAAGGTTATGTTCAGTTATGTTTGTAGAAAGAGACTTTCATAGCATTTGTGTCGTCCCTTGTCTGTTACACCTTGTGAGGCGCCAATGGGGGTCATGCGTATGTCTGTTATTCTCGATACTAGCAATATTTGGCTCACAATTTAAAGCGCACCTGTACCAGTGTTAAACTTATAGGCATCCACTTTGAACAAATTCGAAAGTAATGTATATTGATGTGTATGTATATTAGGCATGTTAATTCAAAAAATTTTCTCAAATTATTTTATTCTAATTATAAATATTTTTAATTGTAGCCCTGTACTATGTCGGTGGTTAAAAAATTAGACAGGCCATATCAAACTAAATGGCATAATAAATATGGTGTGATTTATAGGGATAAAATAGTTATATGTGTAATTTGTCATGGAAAATTGACTTCACGTACATATAATATAAAAAGACATTTTGACACGTTGCATTCTAATCTCGGCATGCCAACAGATAAAGAAAGAAAAACAGAATTTTTTTTATAAAAGAAAAAAGAGAATTTTTCTCACAGCAGTGTTTTAAAAAGTTTTTGGGTTTTAAAAAATAACATTACAGCTGCTAAGTTCCAAGTTGCACATTGCATTTCTCGCCACGGAAAACTTCTTCAGAAGAAAAATTTGTAAAAAAAGCGTTTTTAGAATGTAGTCCTACATTGTTTGCTGATTTTTAAAGAAAAATACTTGATTATAAAGCGCATAAATGAGTTTACCTATAAGTCGCAATATAATTAAAAATCAAGTATTAGAATTATAAAAAATTATTTTTTCGTAGATACATAAGGACTTAAATTATGCAGAAATGTATTCAAATGCTTTAGATGAGAGCAATGATGTAAATGGTCATGCACAATTCGCAGTTTTCGCTAGGTATAAGTATGGAAATACAATGAAAGAAGGGTTAATAAAACTAATAATGTTGAAAGGAAGTGTACCGGTATTGATATTTTTAAAGAATTCGATATTTTTCATTTAAGGAAATAGATATTGACCTTCAGAAAATAGTTTCTGTAACAAATGACAATACACCTAGTATGGTAGGGAAAAACATTGGATTTACTCAGTATCTTAAGCAAAATATTTCACATTTTCTGATTGAATTTCATTGTATAATACACCAGCAAGTTTTATGTGCGAAGCTTGGTTTAAAAACCATTTTCCAGAGTATATAATGTCATTTCGTCTTAAATTTCTTTCTGAGAGATTTGAGCAGCCAATGAGAGTCACAATCCTCACCAGCCATGTACCAATCAGAGAGCGCCATCTTAGCTCTCAACCAAGTGATCAAAAATTTTTTCGAACATAGAACTTTTTGAACGATTGGCTTACCAATCAGCAACCTCTACTCCCTCAGCATGATAACGTCACAGTCGCTCCACATCTACATTCGGATATGGGATGGAGGCTCGCTTCGCGAGCCATATGCCCAGTTACTTCATCGTAGGTTCGTATATAATGTCATTGTAATAAAAATAATCAACTTTATAAACGCAAGAGCTCTTTATAAACAACAATTTGCACAATTCTTAAAGGAAATTGAATGCAAATATTCAGGGATTTTGACATACAACATTGCGATGGCTGTGTTTCGGTCAAGTCTTTAATCGTTTTGTAACGTTATTAGAAGAAATTAAGCTCTTTTTAATTAAAAAAGACAATAGTTTCTATGAATAACCCAATATACATTGGTTAATGATTTAATGTTTTTATGCGACATCACTCAGCATTTTAATGAACTGAATAAAAAACTTCAAGGATATGGACCAATTGTTTTAACGATGTTTGAAAATATTAAAATACTTATGACGAAACTTGACATCTTTACTAAGGATTTGAAAATGAAAGTCCTGAAATATTTTCCTCAATGACAAAATCATTTTCAAAACACACTAATTTTTGAAAACTCCGTAGACATTCCAGAAGATGCAATTAAAAAATATTTAATGATTGTGCTGGAAATAAAAAACAAGCTTTTGAGAAGAGATTCAATCAATTTAAAGGTGTGGAAAATACATTTCACTTTATTTTATATCCCTAAAAAAAAAAAAATTTGAAGCAATGGAGTTGACCTAATTTATGTGGATAGGCATCGATAATTTAGAAATGGAATTGGTTGAATTGCGAAACATCGTAGGTAGTGTGGAAAACAAAATTTGAAGACTGAATTTCTGAAATAGAAAGAAAATTGTGAGAAAATAATGCAGATAATATGATAATAAAGTAAAAATTGAAAATATTATATTAAATGTTGGAATTCTTTACCAAATAATTTTATACCAATGAAAAAACTAGTTAATGCTCTTTTAATGATGTTTGGGTTCCCATATTCGTGTGAAAAGTTGTTTTCTCCAATGAACTTTATAAAATCTTCTAATAGAAATATAGAATTGACAGGAAATTAACTGCAAAATGCGTTAAGCTAATGAATACGCAATATGAACCTAATTTTATAAAAACTATCTGAAAGTAAACGGCAACAGATTTCTTATTAAAAACTTTATAATCAATTTTGTGATAAATATATTTATGTATATATATATACTAATAAATAATATTTCATAATATATATTGTATGTAATTTTCGTTACTCCTTGTTCATTCAAACACTTATTGCAATTTGCACCAAACGCTTAAGAACTTTTAACCCCACTAAAAACTTTTAAATCGTCAAACCACGCCCATTTTTACCCGTTAAGCTAATTGAATTTTAAAGATATTTAGTTTTAAAAATATTCAGTTTAAAAAATTCGTAAACTTAACTCTGGTGCGAATAGGCATTAGTGACCCACGAGCTAGTACTAAAAAAAATATATGAACAAAATTTGACCCACGTCTCAAAAAGGTTCGCCATCCCTGGTCTATTAGGAAGTTTCGAGTGAACAATCGCGTAAATTGCCTCAGCAGGGGCAGCTAAAACTTATAGCCGAGGTTGAAATCCCTAGTCCAGTAAAAATTAGCTACTTCATGGATTATTTAAGTCCCGTGCCATTCCCGGGAATACAAAAAGTACTGAAATCTGACGATTTCCCGAAATCCCCTTTATATCAGTGCAGTGAAAATCTTGTCAAGATAAGCATATCTATTTGTATCCCGATGTCGGGTGCCCATGCACTTATAAAGTCAAATCGCCACGTAATACAATTTTTATTTATTTATTTATTTTTTTGAGATATAATCGTTACAAATTTTACTAGCAATGGTCGACTTTTCAATTCAGTCTAAAAACAAAATAACTATGTTACACGTTTCTAATATGTAAATATTAATATTTTAGAAAATAATTTCATTCAAATTTTTTCGTAACAAAAAAACTATTTTTCAAATTCGGTCCAAATGCCGCCCCGGACATGCATCCGGTTAGTCCGTCCCTAGAGCCGCCACTGTAGCTAGGGGGGCCTGTATCATTGATACTGGCCCCCTGATAAGGCAGGCTGCACCCCCTTATGAGAAGGAATGTTCCTCAGAATTTGAAATCCATTCTTATTTTTCTCGAACTATGCTATGCTATCGGGATTTATTTTGATTTTTCAATAACTATTTAAAATTCAACATATTTATTCAACTTATTATAAATTTTATTTTCAGAAATTCACAAAAAAATTTGCTTGATCGAAAGAATTATAGGCAGCCTACCCCCGCCCCCTTGTTTCGGCCACCCGCGTGCGGTGCACGCGCTGCACACCTATAGGATCAACCCTGGGTGCCAACTCAACTGCCGTCCTCGTCACTTGACAAGGGTTCAAAATTATGAGGTCCATCGCAAAAACTCCTCGAGTAGCTGATCAGTGTGACGTTAATATTCACTCACTTTACGAAAAGTTAAAATATTGATTTTTATTACTAGTTTATTTTTAAATTGGAAAATAAAGCATTCATAAAACGATAATCTGCTGAATAAACTTTAAAAAAAACAAGCTTTTATAAAATCAAAATTTAATTTTCTAAATGTGTAAACGGTGTTTATATTTTTTTAAACTCAAATATGCATAATTTTTAATTTTAGAAAACTTTTAAAATGAATTATTTGTTTTATAAACGAAGGAAAATATAACTGTGTAATAATAATAATGTTTGCCTTTTTAATCTCGCAATTGCGAATCAAATCGCTCAATTTTCAAATGTTAAGAAGTTTTACATTTCTCATTTTTTCCATTATTCATTTGCTCAAAAAAACTCGTAATCAGTATGAGCAATTTAAACCTTTTTGGGAGGATATTGAATCTACCCACTAGAAAGTACCTCAAGTGTCAATCTAATTATTACAAAGCTATTTTAAAATAAATTATTGTTTTAAAACAATATGTTACTCAGTATAATCACTATATGAGGATAAATTACTTTGTTTAATTGCCGCTTTGTTATCCACAAAAGGTAATTTGACCTTCCAAAGGCATCTCGTCATGTCATGATGTCAATATCTCATGGAATTTCACTTCAGAGGGGACCAGAAAACACTTGTTGGTCCGAAGTCTTCAGGAAAGAAGAGAAAAGTACGGCACGAAAAAGGGGAGAAATAGGAAACTCTCTTTTATTGCTGTGTGATAAAACAGTAAAGAGAGGAAGAAACTGCAGAGAAAGTGAGTTAGGAGGGAATCCCCTGTTTTGGGTGATTTTTGAGAAGTATTCTGGTGGGGTTTTGTGCGAAGGACAGGGGTGGTCAACCCAAATGACCTTACTGGCCACTTGGGAAAAACATTATAATTCCGCGGGCTGCATATAAATATATATATATATATCTCTATGCTAGACTTCGATTCATTACAAGCATTTATTGGAGTAAAAATTTAAAACAGAACGAATTATTATTATTATTTTATGTATACGAACATAGATAATATAATAATCATAATGCAATGGTCAAATAATATTTAATTTATTTGATTAGTAAGATATTTATTTCTCAACTCTTTTACTGTGAGGTTTTCCAAATCGATCTCAATGCATGTATTTGTCCATCGTAATTGAGGTTGCAGGTTTCATCCGTTAAGTTAGAACGCTATTTGTTGTTTGATAAATTTCGTCTTCACTGGGAAAAATTCCCATTCGCATGTAAGTTAATGCTGTCGCGCCAAATCCCGCCCCAACCTTCCGCGACGCTACTATAAAAATTTTATTTTGATTCTGATGTTTCAAAACGTATTTTTAATTCATTATTGTAATAAAGTCAATCAACCCATTTTTGGCGATATTCTAGGCCGACTCGACATCGAAAATGAAAGGGGAGATTAATATATTTCACATAACTTTAGGGCTGTGGGTAGCTCATAGTGGTTAGAGCACCGGACCGAAGGCCTGGGTTCGATGCCCGTACCACTGGGACACCACCTCCGAGTACACGCGGAGCACGTGCTCGTTAATCAGTGTGGGTCCGGTCTTGTGGGCTGAATCACGAAAGTGCAGGGAACTGGAGTATGTACCTCCTCCAATTCAAGTTCCATGCCTAAAATTGTGGAGGGGTGAGGAGCAGGGTGGTGTCGACATATTCATCGTTCCTTCGGAATACGAGCTGAACTGTAATTGTGTCACCTATAAGGTGCGCTTCAAGGCTAAAAAGCCAACGACAGGCGTGGCCTTCTATCCCATTGCCACGATGAATTTCGTGGGCCTCGATTTGACTATGTCAGGCAGGTGGCATGAGCAACAACAACACACATAACCTTTTGTATTTGTCTAAATGAGTTAAATCTCTCTCAAAAGTAGCTGCAAGTTCTCAATTTATTTTTGATGTAACTGATACATTTTGAATTTTTTAATTCTTTAATCAATAGAAAGTTTTGAAAGCTATAATTTTTTAATTGAAATTCAGATAAGAATAATTTTGTCTGAAATGCTTTGAAGTGATTAAATGCATCGATTACTATATTATCTTTTCCTTGTAATTATGTGTTTTAATGATTAAGTATTTTGGTACCTACTAAAAAACATACATTCAATAATCATTCATCATTTCTTAATTTTGGTACAAAGCATTGTGATAAATTAGAAGCAATTGTGGGATTTATTTGTTACAAAACACTACATTAAAAATAAAAATATTGCATAAAATAATCGTATTTTGTAAAGTTGTAATGAATCTCGCGGGCATCAAATTAATTCAAGGTGGGCCGCCGGTTGGCCACTCCTGGCGTAGCACAAACATTCTGACTGAAGTAAAATACGTTGAATATTGCTCGTCTTAGTCACTTTTTGTACTGTGAGTAGAAACGTTTATTTCAGCTTATATATATATATATTCCTAAAAATATTTTTTAAAAAAATAAGATTACTTATTCTGCGAGATTTGAAACAAATCTACTCGAATTTTTAATAACGAAAAAAAAGTCTACGTTTCAAAGTTTTGAAAGAAAAGGAAATCTATTTGCTTTTAAATAATAGATTTTAGCAACAAATGCGAATTATTCATTACCCAACGGAAATGGTGTGACTTTTATTTATGATGCCAAAAAGGTTATTTAGGTGTCTTCAACACCTAAGCGCTCCCCGTGTCTTTCGTCCGAAGCAGCACAAGAGGTCCCAATCCATACCTCTGATACAATTACCCCTTCCGCGTGCTACCATGTTTGTGAGTATAGAGCGCCTTGCCCCCAACACTATTTCCGTTCGGTTTTTCAAAATATTACAAAACTGGGCAAAAGTCCAATTCACTCTCAACGACCGAGCTTGCCTAAATAAATTCATAAGTTACGCTGGCTTTTCTAACTGCACTATGTCCAACATTTTCAATATCCTTCATGATGTCAGCGCCTCCTGGCGATCTTAGGTATATTTTAATAGGTTTAAGGAAAGATTTTATTTTTCGCTTTGCAGCCGGGTGTCTTTCGTATAACCTCGGAGGGCAGCAGTTTCAGATCTGTTTCTCTGGGCAAAAACTTACTTTCAGTTCTAAAAAGAACTGAAAGTTACAAATTCTCCAACTCTCTCTTCAGCGCTTAATATACAAATATTTATAATTATAAATGGTACTTAAAAAGTGGTTAGCAACTACAATTCTGTTCAAATTTTTTTTTTTTTTGATTTTTTAATATGTTTTTATGCCATATAGCAGTATGTAGCTTGAAGTATAACGTAAAATTTTATATAAGCAACTACTCTACAAATACATTTCTTAAATTATTGCTAAACCATTAAGACGTATTTATGCTAAATATACTTGTAACGAAAACATAATTATATACAGTGAAAAAAGCGCTATCTGCTGGGATGCACACTTTTATTTTGTTTAACTAATTGTGTATATATTCGGAAGGTTTTATTTATACTCCATTTTCGGATGATTAAGTAATCGAAATACGAAAAGGTCGTATTCTGATGTAGTTTTCACTCTCAAAAAAAGCTGTATATATATGGATATTCAGCATAAAAGAATTAGGTAAATAAAATAATATTAAGGGGAAAGTTTTGAAATGATTATTAAAAAATGTAGCACATTTTCTTTTCTTTTAAGTTTTAAACTCTTATCTTCTGTCATTACACATAATTATTGTATCTAATCATAATCAATTATTCTTGAAGGACCAGCTTGGGCAGCTTTTTCTTACAATTTACAAATATATATATATACTTTTTATTTTTTGAGTATATTAGTACGTTTGATGGACGATCATTATCATTTTTGTTTGCGTTTTGAAATTTTAGATTATATAATAACTATTAAAAAAATTTTACAAGTGATATGCTTATCAATTTCGAAGAAAGTAAACCTGATGTCACGAAAGATTACATAAGTGAGCGACCGACTGTGTAAATCCTCCACCATTTTGGAAAAATAAACTAAAATTATGGTTTATTGCACTTTACGCGTTATCAAAGTAACTGGTGAAATCACTTGAGTGGGCTAGACCTCCCTTAACCTGTACATAGCTGGCGTAGCTAGTTTTGAGTGGGCCCCGTATCAAAACTCATTCGGGGCCCTTTTAAGAATGAAAAGCCAGTTAGTGGTACTGTAATTACACATGTTGGGACTCCTGTAGCTTGGGAATGTTCCTGCTGTACACGCATATTTAATGTTCCCTTGAATTTTTGTCAAAATGAATTTACTTATGATTCATGTTATAATTAACAATGCTAAGCTAAATTTTATCTTGTTGGTTACACGAAACATTGCTGATAAAAACACAACAAAAGCAAAATTTCTCCCCTCCAGTAACTTATAAGAAAGGTTACACGAAGCATTTTATTTCAAAATAAGATATTGAATTGGTTATCAGGAGTATTTGGTCTTGAATGTTCCCTGTATCAAAATTGGTTGGATACCTGTTTCGACCCGCTCGTACAGATGGCGCTAGTAATTCTCTTTTGCTTACAATTTGTTTCAGTATTCCTGTAGACCAGGGCTACTCAACCTTTTTTTTCTGCCGGGCCGCATATATATATTAGCTTTTTCACGCGGCCGCATACATTTGAAGGCTTTTTCCCGCAGGCCGCAACATGAGGATTAATAGAGGAAGGCTGAGGGAGAAATGCTTTAAGATCAAGGTAACGAAATTTAAAATGTGGAAAATTGATCAAAATATTTTAAAAAAAAAAAACTCCTACTTAGCTTTTTTTAATAATTATTTTTTTATTTTTGTCACTGAATTTTTCTAAATTGCAAGCATTTAAGAATCACTCCTTCACAATTTCTGTATCAGTAAACGGTTTCATATGATTAACAATATAACAAATTTCATAGAGGGCCTTTGTTACCACTGACAAAACACTTTTTTGCAGTTGTAAAGACTATTCAAGAAAGCATATTTATCACCTCTTGAAAGAGATCTTCGAGGAGAGTATCACTGAACGCAATTACTGTTTATTAGTATTTTTTAAATACAACGCTTTCGTGACAATCAAACAACTACTGATACATGCTTGTTTTTCACAAGAGAATAGTCAAATTCTTGAAACAACCTATTTTCCTCGAATATTTTTCCCTCATAAGATACGAAAGATAGTTAAAAAATTAGTTCCACTCATAAAATGGTCGCTACTCCACTGTTGCTTATTCTCACTAATCAGAAGAAAAATCTATTCGCACCCACACTACATCGACAGCATTAAATCAAAATTGATATATTTGATTTCTTAACAAAGATGGTCTATGATGGTCTACGATGAAGTAACTGGGCATATGGCTCGCGAAGCGAGCCTCCATCCCATATCCGAATGTAGATGTGGAGCGACTGTGATGTTATCATGCTGAGGGAGTAGAAGGTTGCTGATTGGAACAAGCCAATCGTTCAGAAAGTTCTGCGTTCGAAAAAATTTTTGATCACTCTGGCTGGAGAGAGCTAAGATGGCGCTCTCTGATTGGCACATGGCTGGTGGAGGATAGTGACTTCCTATTGGCTGCTCAAATCTCTCTCAGGAAGAAATTTAAGACGAAGGGGGGCAAGCCCCAGATGCAGGAATACGACAAAATAAGAGAACAAATTTAGAAAAAGCTAAAATAATAGCAGTGGTGTGCAATCAAAATTGCACTGTAAAGCTAAAATTATAAGTGGATTATAAGAATCGAGAAGAATTCTTCTCGGTCTTTTAGTGGTATCATTTGTATCGCAGTTAAAGCATATTAATCATATTGAGTTATTAGTGAATTGCAAAGGAACTGGAAGAATTTATTTGCTATTTTTTGGAATATAAGTTTTAAAAAACTATTGATTTTAATGGCTTTCCGGATGTCGTCATTTCTCATATATCTAGTTGTTTTAACAATCATCCGGATGGTTGAATTTTTGAAGAGTATCTAGGATATTAATATTAGTTTTAGCTGCGTATCCCCACACTGGGCAAGCATAGGCTATTATTGACGCAGTATTGTGCGCTATAAAGCACTTTTTGTTGCTCCTAGATAATTCATATAGAATTCGGCCAATTAGGGGAATAGTTTAAACATTATTTTCCGGAATTTTCTTCAAGTGTGTGTTGAATGTGTGTTTTCCAAGTGAGATTTTATCAAAAAGTGATACCGGAGGTATTTAGAGCTTTGAGACCATGGGATAATTGTGTTGTACATGGTTGAGTGAGGTGGAAGTTTACGTTTTCTTAACAAAGAATTTGCCAACCAGATTAAATGGTTTAAAGATGTAACAAAAATACTGAGAGTTGGGGAAAGCAGTGGGGAAAATTCTTAAAACAAAACGCATTAAAAAATAGAGTATCTGGAAGTAGAGAATCTCAAGTGTTGAAAAACTTGGCTGGGAGACTGGAGGCGTGGCTTCGGAGAGAGCGGGCCAATGGGGAGGCTTTGTCAAGAAAGTTCATTCTATTCACCGGTTGGCTGGCGGAAATAAGCTTTGGGAATGACTGCACTATACTCTGTTTCACCTCAAGTTGGCAAAGGTAGGGAATGTAACAATCCGCTTGAAAAAGTAGTTTCAACTTGTTTTGGAATTTAAATCAACCGAAATGCACAGAAAATTGTTAAAAAGTATCGCGTATTTATGTACCAGGTTTAAAGATACTTTTTGTTAATCATATCCTAAAAGCATTTCTATTCTTAATACCTGCGATCAAATACAGTAGAAAAACAACTACTTGACTTTTGCAGAGAGAACACCAATATTTGGCTGAAAAACCGGTTTTCAAGATTACATTCCTTTCCTGAAATATTCGCGCTAAATCAATGCCATTCGCTTTGCGACTTAGCTTCGTTCTTACGTAATATTTTTCGCTCTCTTAATTCTCGCTGTTTTGAAATTTTGAACACGTCTAAGATAGAAATGTCACCAACCTTGCTGTATACACCATCGAAGTTGAGAATATCTTACTTCAGAGGCGAAAGTCAAAAACATACTGAATGTTTATTCTCGACTTCGAGAAGAAAACCCACAAGAATCCATCAGTGAAATTGTAAGAAAGGTTTCTGAACTGACTGGCGTTTCGAAGAGAACTGTTTATCGTTTAACTCGCGATCACTCACGCGGGGTGTTCTGTACACCCCAGCAACAAGAAAATCCTCCTAGGATTCTAAAAAGAATGCGCAGAACCCCGATTTTTTTTCTGTAGCTGCACATTTTAGGTTGTAATGACCTTCAAAAGTTTATTTGGGGGGCTGAGAACTCCCGCGAGAAGTTGAGCATTTACATACAGTCTGCTCTGAATGTTTGGAAAATGATTAAAATATTATTTTTCTACTTTCTACTATCATTATCTCATTAATTATAAAAATAGATTTACATAATAGATTTATTACTGGTGTATACGTTTTATACTGGTTTATGAAAAAATATAAAATTATGTGTTTTAAAATGTGAAAATTTTGTATGTTTAGTGTAAATTAATGTTAGTCTCATTTGTATGCAATAAATTTAATAATTTTATTTGTATAACACAAAACACATCTTGTACTTTATAAATATGTATCATAATGACTTAATTTTATTTTCATAATTAAATACACGTGTTAAAAGTTTGGGGTGTTCTCTACACCCCGCGAGTAACGACGGTAGCAAAAACAGGCGCGAGTGACCGCGGGTTAAAGAAGGAAAAGACATTGAGTGCTTTAAGTTCTAGTAAAAAACGACCCGGTGCTGTGGGGAAGCGTAGAAGGCTGGTGAAATATGAATCCCCAAATTCTATTATGTGCTTCTGTATATCTTAAGCTAACGTACATGTTGTTTGTAAGCATTGTTGTTGTACATGTAAGCATTTACATGTTGTTGTTACTAATGCCACCTGATCAGCAAAGGTCAGATCAAGGCCCATGAAATTCATCATGGTAAAGGGCTAAGTGACGCCTGTCGTTAGCCGTAGCTTTGAGCACCATACAGGTGACAGTACGATTTGGCCCGATTCCACCCCAATTTTAGAGGGAGAACACTCTGGGGGTGGTCAGAGCCTTCCCGAAGGAACGATAGATGGCGACACAACTTATCTTCACCTCCACAATTTAGGCATGAAACTGAATTGGAGGGAAATTTTCACCTGTTTCCTGCACTCGTCAATCAGCCCACAAGACTTTCGGACCCACTGATTTAACGAGCACGTGTTCCGCGTGTACTCGGAGGGTATTTCGCGGTACGGGCATCGAACCCAGGCCTTCCGGTTCGGAGCTCTAACCACTAGGCTACCCACGGCCTACATTTACATGTAATGTGTATAATAATTACAAACTGATTTCAAACAGTAATAATGGAAAAAAGATGATTAATTATTTATAAATAAGATAGAAATTTGTATTTTATAAACAGATGTAATAAATGAAATTATTAAACTAAAGAGAGAAGAGAGAGATATGAGTCGTTTATTTTGAAAGTGGCATATAAGTCACTTAAAAAAATCAATGTAATTATAGCATGTGAATTACAATTTTACAGTATTTATTCATTTAAAAAAAATGCAATCAATATGTTGGGAACTATTGAGATTTTATTCGAGAAAATTTTTGCTAGTTAATTAATCAATATTTTTAAACATATTGAAACGCAAACCCTTAAATATCTCGACTAATATAAAGGGGCTTATACTATTATCAAAACAAAAAAAAACCTTATACAATTTTAATGAACAAATTTTTCAAGAGTAATTTTTTTGCTCGCCAAATATGGAGAATTTTATTTGTTATAGTCACTCTCTTCTTCTAGTGTCACCCTGTAGCGGCTGTGATTTGATCAGCGTACCCTTCCCAGCGCTGCCAACTTAAGGTGAAACGGAGTATAGTGGAAATTTAAGTTTAAAAGTAGAAATAAAATAAAGAAATATTGAAAAAAAAGTATGTGTGCTTATGACTACACGATAGAAGTGGTAACTTCAAATTTTGTAATGTTATTTCAGGGATGAGCTAGGTGAATAAAAATCAAGGGGACATTAGTATTGTCATATAAAATTATTTATTCATACGTCTGTACTCATAAAGTAATATTTTTTGTGAAATATACAATCATATTTGTGAATTAATTATATTCTAAGAAGGAAGCAATAGGTTTATGGTAGCTGAAATAGGTTATAAAATACTTTAGATTCAAAATTATTTAAATATCTAAAAAAACAAAACCGTCAATCGTTGTTCAGTACTTCGTCGTGCTTTTATTTGTATCATTTGACATCATTAAATAGAATTTTGATTTTAAAAAATCGAATAATGGTTTAATTTGTCTTTTGAAAAATCTACATTAAAATCCCCACTTAAAATTATAGGTAGTTTATTCAGAAGAGCAGATCCAACTTTGTGAATTTCGGTTGTAATTTAACAATATTCAATTCTATCCATGAATTATTTCAAGCAAAGGGATAGTAAGACATGTAGTTGATTGGGAAGAGAGGAATCTAGGTCGAAACCTTTAAAAAGGGATTTAATCATGTGATTTATATCACATAATCTCTAGCTTTTACTAGCTCTTTTGTCATTGTGTGGCAGTTTTGTACAAATATATCCGGTGCTGCTGCAAGGTAAGTCATCATAATTATATTTTGTCTTATTGTATTTAAATTATTTAATACAACTTTTTCTTAATACCTTTATACTTAATTTTGTTATTTTAAATTTTCTTTTTAGACCAGTGATTCCCAAAGTGGTCTATATGGACCCTCAGGGGTCGATGACGACTTACAAGGGGTCTACGCCAGCGAAAAAATAAACTGGGGTCCATGAAGGGTAAATAGGGGTCTACGAAAGCCTCATCTGGTTTTTATTATTATTATTATTTACATGAGCATTGAAATATTTCTGGTTCACGGTTTTTTTTGCAACTTTCTTCCATTCCTAACGCCCTCAGGATGTCTGGTGTCATATAACTAAAAAGGGACAGGGGTGTTTTCAAAAGTAGAGACCCATATAGTAGATGTTTCATTTTACTCCTGAAGGTTAAAATTCGGTTCGTTAAACGGTTGTGATTTCAACCATCAAAAGACTCATTTTCAAAGAAATTGGACAGCTGAAATAATTATAGTTCCATCTTTTACAACTTACTCGCTTGAAATAGCCACAGGTAATTGTTTTTAATTATTTTGAATTTTTAATAGTAATATTTTAAGATTTAAAAGATAACTTTGTGTTTCTCTTTAAATAAATCAAATATATTGACGACCTGGTAAATCAAAGTAACTTCGAAAGAGAAAAGAAGCAGAGGGACAAATAAGTACAACGCAATCGGTTCGACTCTTCAATTTCTAGACATAACGCGTTTGCGCCTTGTGGTGGTCCGCTTTTTCTTTGGATTTACATGAGAAACAAAAATGGGGGCTAAAGCTGACACAATACATAGGCATTCAAAAAATCTGTGCAATTGGTATTTTCAATTTCAATAATGTGAAGAAAATGACGAGCATTTTCTTCACATTTTCCACTAGCTGTCGATAAGCTTGTGTTTGGTAAGATTTTTTGCACTTTTTGAGACTGTTTTAGAGTTTTTGGATTCTAAAGATACAGTTTTAGGAGGAAATTTAATCAAGCGGAAGACAGATATTGGCTACTTAACAGATTTGTTTGGTAAATTTAATGATGTTAGAGCTTGCAGTTATAAGGTGACAGCTTAAATTTGATTAAAACGGTCCATCATTTCAGTGTTTCTTGCCAGAATTAAACTAATGAAGAAAAATATTGGATGACGTGAATTTTTTCAGTTTCTCAATTTGTCTCAGACAAACTGCCAGGAAGGTGACACTTTAACCTACATTCAGCATTTGAATGCCCTCTGTTCAGATTTCGAAATTCGGTATAAAGATATTTTGACTAAGGTAATACCCAAGTGGTTAATTAATCCATATGGTGACATTGAAGAGACGGATGTCATACTACAAGAAATGATTGGAATAAGTACAAACGAAGAACTTAAAGTACAGTTTAAAAAGGGGTATTAGAAATTCTGGCTTCAAAAAGATATACCTCTTACTTATATCCCATATTATATAATATCGCGAGAAAATCTTTAATTGCTTTTTCATTCCTTACCTAGTGGAAAAAGGTTTCAGCGCGGTTGCCAATCTTCAAACAAAAAGAAAAAAAAATAGACTGGACATTATTAACCGAGGAGATTTCAGACTAAACCTGACTAAATTGATGTCAAACGTTCAAAAATTGTTATTACAGCATCAGGTTCATCCATCACAATAAAAGCATTTGTTCTTTGACGAGTTATTTTACGGAACAAATTATTTGATTTAAATTAATTAATTGTGATTCAAACTTAAATGTAATTTTTATTTAATTAACTGTGATTTTTACTTAATAAATTAATTGGAATTTTAATTTAATTAATTAACGTTTAAAATTAACATGAGTTTCCTATGTTTTAAAGTTGATGAATTTGCAAATATTCAATATTAAGTAAGCAGGGGGTCTATTCCAAACCTGAAAACATGGCAAAAGGGGTCTATGAGACAAAAAAGTTTGGGAAACTATGTTTTAGACTCAAAGTATATTTAAGTAATTATGTGATTAATAGAACTATTTGTTCTGTTGGGGTGAAGCGAGTGAACTATTTTTTCTGGCGGAAGGATAACTGTGTGATCCGCCCACGCGAGTTTTTCCCGCTTCACTCCCACGCATTCCTTCTACGGGGTTCACTAGCTGACGGGTCGCTGTGTGCTTTTGGTCAGACTTGCTGTGTCCTGTTTCCGTGATCGTTATTTTCGTATTTGTATATAAATAAATGTACTGCCCAGAGATACCTGAGTGGAAGTAATTTCACAAAAGAACAACAAGTGGTTGCAGGGCCTGGCATTCTGTGGGATGTGTTAGTTGACTTTGTGAACGTTTAAAGCTTCCTACCTACAATGGATAAAATAACAATTCCCGATTTAAACGGAACGAACTATTTTATTTGGGAGCTTAAGATGAAAGCTGCCCTTAGCTTAAAGAGATTAGACTCTCTAATCTTAAACGAAAAACCTGAAGACCTTAACCGTAAGGATGACATGGAGTGACAGCCAAAAAATTTAGACGCCGTATCTTATATTAAACTATCGCTCTCCGACGAACAAGCATTGCAATTCGCGGCGGAATACAACGCGAAAGTGCTGTGGGAGAAAATAAGAGCGACTTTCATCGGCCGAGGCAAGACCGAAAAATTGACGCGGGCAATAAACTCAAGAACATTGTCATAAAAAACGGCGAAACTGTAGGGATTATATTGCAAGAGCGCGGGGGATATCGACTGTGTCACTCCCTAGGATTGGACGTGTCGCCGAGGGAATTGGTCTACCATACCGTTAGAGAATTGAATGGAAAATTCTCTAAAGTGCGCGATATTTTAAAAACTCAAAGAGACAAATCCATGGAGAAAGTTCCTCAAATTCTAAGGGAAGAAGAAACAACTTTCAACTTACCAGTTAAAACTCGTATGGATGGGATTAATGCTGAAGCATTTTATTCCAGGAGAAAAAATGGAAAACAAACGAGAATTTGCTATATCTGTAGAAAAGCCAATCACCAGGCAAAGGATTGTTACTATAGAAACAAGAACTCTCCAAGTACAAGCCAAAGGAATATAACACAAAGAAACAATTCGTCTAGAAACCATCATGTATTTACAGCTTCCCATCGAGAAGAAAACTAAGTGACAATACCTGGATCCTGGATAGTGGTGCATCCTGTCATATGGCTAAAGAATCTGTGTGGTTTAAAAATATTATTCCAGAAGTTATGGACATTTATTTAGCCGATAAGAAACTAAGATGGTGAGCCAAGGAACTGGAAACGTTTCAGCTAAAACTGTGAGTACAAAACACTGTAATTTTACTAATATAACAATTACTAATGTCAGTTATGTTCCTCAATTAAGATGTAATTTATTGTCTGTGTGTAACATGTTTAATGGATAAAGGCTGTAAGATTAAATCAGAAAATAATTGTGTATTGATATATGATAAGTTAATAACTAAAGTATTTAAAAATAATGGTAGATTAGAAATTAAATTAGAACCTATGTATAATTCTGAGTGTTATATTTCTGACCAATCTACTAATTATGAAATTTGGCATAACAGGTTATGTCATTTAAATTGTAAATATATGCTTAAAATGAAAGATTATATTGATAATGTAAATAATTTCACATGTGAAACTTGTGTGATATAAGTAAGGTAACCAGAAAAATTCATCATAGTATTGATAAAAGTCAGAGCTCACAAATTCTTGAGTTGCTCCATGCCGACCTGTGCAGTCCAATTAATATCGAATCGTATGGTGGTGCAAAATATTTTATGGTAATTGTAGATGATTTTTCTGGCATGTACTTTACTTATTTCTTAAAAAATAAATATGAAGTGTTTCATATATTTTCTCAATTTAAAGCCAAATATGAAAATTTAACTGATAAAAGGATTAAAAAGATAAGAACTAATAATGGGTTAGAATTTGTAAATGAACAACTAGATACTTACCTGGCTAATTCAGGAATATTTCATGAAAAAACTATTCCATACAATAGTGAATCAAATGGCAAGGCAGAAAGAGCTGGATCTTTATTATATGAAAGTAAGCTTCTTTTAAAATTTTGGGCTGAAGCTATTAATTGTAGTACTTAAGTATCTAATATTACACCACGAAAAGGGAAAGAAAAAATCCCATTAGAAATTTGGACGGGTAATAAACCGAATTTAAATTATCTCAAAAAATTTGGCTGTGTGGCCTATTTTAACGTTCCGAAAAAGTACTGAGAAATGAATTTGAAGTTCCAGGAAGACGTGGAATTATGCTAGAGAAAGGAGGGGATATCGTATTCATGATATTAAAAATCAAAAAGTAATTGTGGAGAGATCAGTTAAGTTCAATGAATCTTTAAAAGGTAGTAATTATTTAAGAGAGATTGAAAATGAAGCATGGGATATTGACTCGTTTTTTGAAGTCTCTCCCGAAAGAAGCGAAATTAATCAAAATTCGGAAAATGGAGTATTGTCTAATTTTGATATAAATAATGGGTCTATAAGCAATTGAGAATGATAATTCAATCCCCTTCAGACCACGTCATCGCCTCAGACAGGCAGAATCCAACCCCGGTACTTGAATTGAATGATGTACAAAATCAAATCCCTGTTAGAAGATCGGAAAGACTAAAATCTAAGCTCTGATGTCTGTTCATTCAACGAATAATATACCAAACTCTTATTTTGAGGCAAAAAATAGTGCTAATTGGGAAATGGAGAATGAATTAGATTCGTTAGATAAACAAAGTTTGGGAAATCGTACAAAAACCTTCGAAATCAAAATTAATAAAAACTAAATAGGTATATAGTTTAAAACAAGATGATGATGGGAAAAATATAAAATACAAAGCAAGGCTAGTAGCAGCTGGTTTTAATCAAATTAAAACATAGATTATTCAGAGTCGTATTCACCAGTAGTAAATATTGAATCTTTTCGATTGTTAAATTGCACTTGCAGCTAAATTAAATATTAATTTCTTTGATGTAAAAACTGCATACTTATATGGTGATTTAGAGGAGACTGTATGTGTTACCCCCTCCTGGTCATGAAAAATTAATTGGAGATGACAAAGTTTGTAAATTGAAAAAGAGTATTTATGGTTTGCCACAGTCTGTATATGAAAATAAAGGGGGAATTAGAAAATTTTGATTTAAAACAATTAGCTTCTGATAATTGTGTGTTTTTATTAAATCTGATAATCAAAGTGTTCTTATATTATGTATGTATGAAGATGATTTAGCTATTTTTTGTAACAATGATAAAATGTCTGAAGATATTGTTAGTAAGATTAAAAATGTATTTGAAGTGGTTGTGAAAACAAAACTAATAAGTTTTTAGGCATGGAAATTGAAAAATGTGAAAATGGTATTTATTTATCCCAGTGTGACTACATTAATTCATTATTAACCAAACATAATTTAGAAAATTGTAAAAGTGTCAAAACTCCAATTTTGTGAAGGGGAAGACAAAAATTTTCCCTCTACAAATGAATTTATTGATATTACTATGTATCAGGAATTAATTGGTGAACTTTTTATATATTTAGCTAATAGAGAACTCGCCCTGATTTTCTTTTGTAATGTCTTATTTATCCCAATTTAATCATAAGCCAGAGAAGAGACATTACAATTTGGCTAAACGAGTGTTAAGATATTTGATGGGCTCAAAAGATAAAAAATTGTTTTATGAAAAAGAATTTGGTATTTTAAATGCTAGTTTCTGGAGGTGTAGTTTTACTTGGTAATTCATTAATTTTATGGAAATGTCGTAAGCAAAAGAGTGTTAGTTTATCAACATGTGAAGCAGAGTTATTTTCTATTTCTGAAATTTGTAAAGATATAATTTGGACTGTAAATTTGTTAACTGAATTAAAATGTGAACAATTTATAAATAATGCTGTAACTTTAAATTCAGATAGTCAAGCAGCAATTCAGTGGATTAAGGGTACTCGTTCTTCAAATAAATCAAGACATATGAACTTACGTTTTCATTTTATAAAGGATTTAATTGAAGATACTGTAATTAAATTAGAATACATCCAAACAGAATTTTTAATTGCAGATTTTCTTACGAATGAATGTAAAAAAGTTAGAATATTCAATGCAAAAAATTTCATTACTATCTTGATTTTATGTCACTATGTTTACTGTTATATTTTATGTGTTTATAATATTTGTAAAAAAAAAATGTATCACTTGCAGGAGGGGTATGTTGAGGTAAAGCGAGTGAACCATTTTTTCTGGCGGAAGGATAACTGTGTGACCCGCCCACGCGAGTTTTTCCCGCTTCACTCCCACGCATTCCTTCTACGGGGTTCACTAGCTGACTGGTCGCTGTGCTTTAGGTCAGACTTGCTATGTGCTGTTTCCGTGATCGTTATTTTCGTATTTGTATGTAAATAAATGTGCTGTCCAGAGATACCCTGAGTGGAAGTAATTTCACAAAAGAACAACATGTTCATTGCTATTCTGATTCGCTTACAAAAATAGGTTTTTATTCTTAAATTCACTGCAATATTGCTAATGATAATTATACTATTTACTTATTTCTTTAAAAATTTGCCCTTTTTCTACATTTTATGTTTAATTTTAGTGTAGGATTTCTTTCTCTCAAAGCCTATTTTTCAATTCCTACTATTAGCTCAAACACTATATATTTATCTTGGTGGAATTTTCAATCGTTAATAAAATACATTTTAAAGCGCTCCATTGAGCTGAAATTTTATGAACGATTATTTTGGGAGACAATGAACTAATTTAATTATAATTAATAAAAATTGATTAAAACTAATTATTCAAAGAATTACAAGTACAGCCACGTTGGCATCATTTTTAGCTACCCTTTTGGCGGCTGCGGTAGCCGAGTGGTATAGGTATCGGATCGTGGCTTGCCTTGTCACGAGTTCGAGCCCAGTACCACTAAAGACCCGCCGTGTAGGGCAGCGATGCACGTTAAATCTGTCGAGACTGAAACGTCCTCCCGTTGGTGTGATAGTTAGGAGAGGGGGTGCCAGCTCAGGTGTCGTCCACGTCACTTGACCAAGGTTCAAAATTACGTGGTCCGTCGCCAAAAGCCCTCGTGTAGCTGAACAGAGCGACGTTAATATTCAATCAATCAATCAATTGGCGACTTGCGTCAAAATTTGAAAAGGTTTTTTTCTCACATTTTAAACCGCTCATTTGATCTGAAATTTTATATGATCGATTTTTTTGGATAACAATATGATACTTTAGAGACAGTTAATAAAAATCATTTTCCACTTAATGTGTGATTCAGTCATATGTATATACATATTTATATTAATGTAACTATTTAATAAAAAGTAGCTAAAATAAAAAAATTTCTTTGTTGATCTAAGTAGAAATTGACTTAATTTTTTTTATATATTACTTGTTTAAAAATTTGACTTTTCATTTTCATGCTTCAACTAGGATTAAAAGAATCCCGCATTCATTTCAGTAGAAAGAGGTGGCAGGGAGCCCTACTTAGATCAAAGCTAGGAACTTTATCTTTACGGCGTATTGGTGTGTGGGGAGGGGCAAACTACAGCGTGTCAGAATGGGGGATGTCCTCTTTTCCTTTTTAGGGGTGTGTATGTCCGAATGAAGGCTTAAAAAGCCAAATGAGCGTTACATTCCCGAGCGTGACGTTCAATCAAATTCACTCTCCTGCAAATCGTGCCAATAGAAGTTATCACTTCAAAAAGTTTGCCAGATATATCTAATTCCCTCCATTAAAATGTGCAAACATGTTAAAAGTATGCTCACTGACAATTTAAGGTTTACATAAGTAGTTTTTGAGGAAAAGGTACATAAATTGAAAAATACTACATTTTGAGAAAACAGGCTTTAAAAGTAAAATTTTTAATTTGCTGAGCATTTACTTTTTTAGTACTTTCCAGAAGCATATTCTTAACCCTCTAGCCTACAAAAAAACTCTTCTAATTTTCTTTTTCATTATTTTTAACAATTTTGCCTTTTTTTGAGATGCTGTCATTGGGCTACACGAATCTTACATGCATCTAATTTTTAGAAGCATGACACAATTATTATACATGACACAATTATTATATATGGCACATGACACACAATTATAACTTGGTTCAATATCAAAATTTTTAAGATAATTTATTTTGCTACACAACTCACATTGAACTGTGCAATCATCATATTTATGCCTAATTTTAGAGATTTTAAATCCACAAATGGAATCACTGACCATATGGTGTTATTAACACCACACCGTGCACTCATACACTTTGGGATAAACCCAATACATTCTAATTTTTCCACTTGAATATCATATGGATTTGAGCTCATCAGAAACATATGCAAGGAGAAACACAGGTACTCATAGCAGAGCTCATTTGTTGTGCATTAAGGAGTAGCTTCAATTAAAAAAATAAAAGTACTTCTAATTATCATATTTCCTCATATCATATATTATTTTAAGCAGAAATATTTAAACTTTTAGAAAACATAAAAAAGAGAAAATCGATAATTTTTCAAAAGTTCATGAGCCAGAACCCCTTGAGTGGCATGAGAGTAAATTATTTATATAAAAAAAGAAAGAGTGCTTTTTCTTGGACCTTGTTACATCAAAACTGTGTTTAAAAACAGATATAATAGACATATATATACGAGGGTAAGTTGAAAAATAAGTTTCCCCTGTCGACTGTGGTCAGAGTTGTGTATGAAAGTCAAAAAATAGAATGAGACATTAAAGATATGACATACCTTTATTTTATTATTCTCCTACGAGTACGTTGAGACATTTGTCATATCACTTGATAAGCTTCAAAAAGTCCTCCAAGAAAAAATTAGGGCTTTGCATATGGAAGAAGCGTTGAACGGCTATGGGCACGCGACACAGCAGGAAAATGTGCAAGTCACCGATACACCATTGGGTAGAGGTCGCTGCAAATCAAGCAGATGGCGCTGTTGCAGTGCCTGTGAAAAGCGGAGACCAGCCTCTCATTTGAGCCCCGGTAGGTATGGAGAGAAGGTGAGTTTTGAATTCGTGGTCAAAGGAGGAAGTGAGAGCGGTTATCCGCTATGAATGGGCACGTGGAGTATAGGAACAGAAATTCATAACCGCCTCGTGGAAGTCTATGGGCCAGGTGTGATGTCGAAGCAAATGGTGCGGAGATGGTGTTGCACATTCAGTGATGGACGTCAGCAAGTGGAAGACATACCGAGAGCTGGACAGACACACACGGCCACTACAGATGCAAATGTCGGGAAGGTGGATGACATGATTAGAGTGAACCGGCGTATCACCATCGATGAAGTAGCAGAAGAACTTGGAATCTCCCATGAGCGAGCTCAAAACATCATCCATGACATTCTTTGATACAGAAAAGTGTTAGCACGATGGGTGCCCCGACAATTGACCTTGACACACCAGGAACAATGCATGGCGGTCAGCCTGGAACATCTCGTGCATGGAAAATCTCGGGGGAAGGCACTTTGGAAGCAATAATACTGAAGTGAAACAAGCCGTTCAACGCTTCTTCCATATGCAAAGCCCTGATTTTTTCCTGGAGGGCTTTTTGAAGCTTATTAAGCGATATGACAAATGTCTCAATATACTTGGTACCTATGTGGAAAAATAAAGGTATGTCATATCTTCAATTCTCATTCTATTTTTTGACTTTCATACACAACTCTGACCACAGTCGACAGGGGAAACTTATTTTTCAACTTACCCTCGAATATGAACACAAAAAAAATTAACATTTCTTCAGTTTAAACCAAAAATAAAGAAAACCATTTTAGTAAAATGCAATTTGTGTTCAGTATTTTATATATTGCAAGACGTGTTTCAATATTAATGAGTGCATTTATTATTTTAATACATTTAAAGTGTAAAAACTGTCAACGTAGAAAAATGTCATGCAGGAAAATTTTTCCACCTCAATATCTTATCATAAATGTATAAATAATATCACACAACTGTCACATATATTTTATTTGTGACAAAATTATTCACATGTTATTTTAATAAAATTTTATCTTTAATGTTGAATGTTCTGATGAGTCAATGATACATATCAATTGCAAAACAGTAGATACAAAAATCAGTACAATTGAAAAATATGATAAAATGACACAGTGGGATAAAAGGAGAAAACATGAAAATAGATATTTACAAATCATAATTATAACTTTAATTTGACTATCATGACTTTATTTTATTAGTGTATAAGGCACATGTTTACCTTAGAAATGAATCTTGAAAATATGGTGCATTCTACAAAACGAATGCATTAACTTGTGCTCAATTCCATTTTTAGGAATTTCTGTTTTAAATATTTCTCAGAAATTTGTATTTATGTAGCATCTTCTAGAGAAGATCATCTTATACATCAGAAAATAAGGTATCTGAATTTTAGTCATAACAGTTTTGATGATCTTCAGAGTTCCTTAAATAAATAAAAATCAATAGTTTCCTGTCATAAATTGTTCAAAATAATGGCAACAGCATTCCCAGTATTTGCTCAAACCAAACAAAATGTATTTTAACATGAACTATTTCGGATATTTTTTTTATTGAGAACAATGACAAGTTATTTTACCTACTAATAAAAAAAATGTTAACAATTTTTGGTAAGATCATATTAAGAAAAAAACTTGGTAAGATTACTATGTACCTATCACTTCAAGGGAATAATGTATCTATGATTTTTAATGTGAGTGAACTGACATAATAAGAAATATATATAACAGTCATTCCAAAATATTTTCCTTTCAAAGTACCTTCTGCATTGAGAATGCTCTCATAAATTCAAGATATAATAAATTATAGTTTAAAAAACTAAAAATAATTCTTAATATAAGAATAAAATGATTAACTGAGAAAATTAATGTCATTGGGGTAAAAGCATGGGGTTCTTGATATCAAATGTTATTAATTTCTTACTAGTTCTATTCCAAAATCCTGAGTTAGTGTAAAAATGTAGTACAAAGCACCCCATGCTTTTACCCCAATGACATTAATTTTCTCGTTAATCATTTTATTCTTGTATTAAGAATTATTTTTTTACTTTTTAGTTCAATTAACCATAAAAGCATGTTTTTTAGTTTTTTTTAAACTATAATTTATTTTTTTCATTTTTTAGTTCGATCTACAGTAAAAACATGCATTTTTAGTTTTTTAAACTATCATTTATTCATTGATGAATTAATCTTAATGAGTCATTTTTTAGAATCTGGAATACCCATTGGCATCGATACAACCTGGTTTTCAAAATGTAGGACCAGCCATCTGAAGGAAATATAAAAAAGCTAAGTTTGAAATATTTCATGCAAAAGAAGGTGTAAGTCAATGATGTTTTTCACTAAAAAAAACTTAATATTCTCTCTGAAACTTACACTTTAATCCGGTGACCTCTGAATCAATTCTCAGCTGTTTTGGTAAAATCAGCAATGAATAATGTTTTATTTCTCAGATCCGACGAGAGGGTTTAGAAAAAACAGACTTTACCTGCACGAGTTTTTTTTCTTTCCATTTTCAGAAAACTAAACAAAATTGTTTATATTATGGTAAGATATAGCTGATGCACATTTTCTTGATTTTTTAGGGTTGAAAGTTAATCTTTTAGTGGCCAAATCTGGAAATAGGATCTTGAATTAGCCACCAAATCTGGAAATCGTTATTTTTGACGATCCTCATCAGGACAATGGAACAAAATTATGAAATTATTGTATTGTCATCGGTCCTTGACAAGTGTGCAAAATTCCTAATTAATCTGACCTTTTAAAGAGGGTAAAATTTGAGTTCAAAGATTCCGCTACATACAAGTGAAACTTATAAAAGTGTGTTAAAAATAAGTAACACATACATTAAGAATATAAATTCATCATACCTCACATTTACTTGTTCGATGCATTATTCTGCTTTTTATTAAATATAGAATATGTTAAAATCTATATAACAGCCTTTAATACATTAATTTTTTATTTTCTTCAAACTGCCTAAATAAAAATCTTATTAAAACAATATAATACATTATAATAATATATACAACAATATATTATAATTTTAGCACTTCTACATTAGTCTGCATAACCTGTAACTTTGTTTTTCTCACTTATAGTTTACAGTATAATTTTTTACATTCATTGAAAAAAAATGCAAAATTTAAAAGATAACAAAAAAGTCATTATTTTAAAATAATCATTTTAAAAAATTGATTTATTTCACAGTTCATCATTTGTCATTTCTTCCCCAAAATATTTTGGATTAGGTTTGCGTGCTCTCGCGGGTCTTGCATCAGCAAGGGCACTAAGAGCAGATTCTGAAAAGGAAGCAAAAATTATAATTATACTAATAAAATATTATTATTAATCATTATAAACTATTCCTGATTTGAAACAAACAATTTTAAAACATTGGACATTTTTCATACAAAAACTGAAAATAGACAAAAAGTTTCAGAATTAAAATATTTTAAAGAAAAAATTTACTATGAAAATTTTAAATACAGTTGACATCTAAAAAGGGAATTCAAAATACGAAGAATTACCAATTTTCTATAACATATAAAAAGTATAATTTAATATCTATTGTATCTTGTCGCAAGAATTTACAACAGTTTTAATCACATAAAAGATTCAAAGGGTGCATTTTTATTCAAGTAACTTTTAATGAATGCATTAAATTCCAAGACTATATTGTGGGTTATTAAGAAGAAATTTTAAAAATTGGCAATTACCCACTATCTATGAAGACAAGGTGCAAGGCAAGAACATAGTATATGGTGTCAAAATGTAAAAAAACTTTGCTTTTTATTCTACATATAAAGGTAATCAAAATCCATTTTAAAACCAATTATTAATCATTGTAGAAAAAAGAATGAGCTATATTTTCTAATTTATAATTGTGAAATATATAAATTTAATCCATTTTTTGATATTACAAATTTTTTATTTTACATGGTTAGGGTACTTCTCAGTTCTAAGGGTCTTGGCGGTTGCTTTTCCGAGTTATTGCCAACCTGAACATTGGTGATATAATCAATCTACAACTTTTCCTGGGCTACAATCCCCCTGATGTTGGCATCACAAAACAAAATTTTGTCGGCCCAATAGCAAGTAAAGCTTAAGAGCTAAATCATCACATCAATATCAGAACACTTCAGTAGCAATTCTTACCTATTTACATTTGCATAACATGACCATTTGGTCAAAAAAGCTGTTGCTAGGACATTCCTTTCCATTGAAAAATTGTTAATCAGAATTTTCCTCACATGCCTCATGGTCTAACTTTGCTTCTGACAAAATATTCCTTATGTCTTTTTTTTAGATCATATACACATGTATTGTATACATACTTTGGAACTTACATATTATACCATTGACCAATTTCCCTAAATATAAAAACATTGCCAAATTAAAAAACTTCACGAAATGCAGTCATCACTTTCACACATGTGCGGGAACAAATTTCTGAGCATGCTTGTTCCTTATTAGTCTATCTATAAATAAATTGGTGTATATTTAGAATTGAATATAGTACTTAAAAAATAATGTACACTTTAAAAAAAACCAATATTTAATAATTACAATATTAAGTGGCCAAAATGCCGTAATTGCATTCAAAATCACAACAAAAGTCTTCTCAATATAGATGTCATCACATGATGTTGTTGTGCAGTTATGTTACATTTCTTATTTCATTTATTTCCAAAGTCATTCGAGTACTTGCATATTAGACTGTATTTTTAGAAGTACTTCACTGTATTTGATTCCATAGAAAATAGATCCCAAATTTTAATCTTTTTTCACAAAATAAGAGAAAAATACAGAAGAATTTATCAATTCTAAAAAAATGTTATTATCTTTGAGCATGCACAATCAAAATTATTGTGCTTAAACACACATGCACAGCAACAGTACAACCTAAAAAAGGTTGTAAGCGCAGGAATTTCCATTATTGGCTGCCCATCAAGATATTTGGCAATGCTTTTTGATTTGATGAAATTAGTCGACCATATAATAATTAAGTACCCATATTTTATATATGTACTGTACTATCCATATACAATATATATTTCAATTTTCCCTATAGTTATTCATCATTATATTTATTTATAATTGTTTGCTCTTTGTAATAAATTTCACAATTATTTTTAAGAGAAATATTTCAAAAAAGTATACATAAAAAAGAAATTTTTTCGCAACACAATTCGCTTAGTTTTTTTCCTCCATACCATGTTTGATCATAGTTAAATTCAACATAGATCTATTTTAGAAATTTTTTTTGATTTTCTTCTTATACTAATTTAATTTCTTTTTCCATTGAAGGCTGCCTAATATATGCTATTTATAACAGTATTTCGTGAAATGATATATTTAAGTGAATTATTTTCATTGGACTTACCTGTTTCAGGTTGTTCTAGCAGAACAAACTTTCTACTACTGTTACTTTTCCCATTATAATTTTTTATTAATATTTTCATTCATTCATTCATTTTTATCTATCTTTTTAGCATGTTAATTTTCTCTTTTGAATTCAAATATGTTTTAGTTAAATCCTTTGTTACTGTGTGTGTGAGGCCAAATTGCAGTTCATTTAAAATTTATAATATGAGTATTAGAAATTTTCCTTTTTTTTTAATTTTTGAAAACACTACCTTGCACTAAGTTTAACCCTCCTTAAAAAGTATTATGCTTGCTTACAATAGTAGAGATTAATTTTTTAAAAAAAAATTTGATCCATGCAAAGAATGGGTACTTCAGCTAGTGCATAACTGTGAGAATGGAATGACATATTTACAACGCAAATAAATAATCTCATATACACTTACTGGAAGCAGCTGATCGTGGGCTCCGTGTTTTCTTTGAGTTCTGAAAAGAAAAATAAATTACAAAATCATATACATCATGAAATGAACGCAAAATTGAATCTAAAATATAAAGGAACTATTAATTACATCAGACATAAAGAGACATTATAAAAAATATTAATCTATCAACAAATAAAGATGACATGATAACGAAAAATGTTACAAAGACAATACATATAAAAAATACAGCACAGACCAAAATATAGCAATGAAAATATTTTTATGCAAAATGATTTTTACATTTATTTGAATCTCAAATTCTTTGCATAAATTTATTATTTGATAGACAAAAAATCATGATATATAATGTACTAGATTGCTTGTGATAGTTCTAGTAGTTAATGTAGCGCAATCTAGCTCACATACTACATATTTATCCCCACAAATATCCATCCAAAAAGCTTGAAATAAGCAAATGAGCAAGATTAGTGTTAAAAGAGGAAAAAAATATGGTGTTTCTTTTGTAAGGGGCATAACAATGGAAAACATACTTCTGGGCCATGAATTGATTTCCAAGCCTCAGCAAACG
Source organism: Trichonephila inaurata madagascariensis (assembly GCA_019973955.1). Lineage (NCBI taxonomy): Eukaryota > Metazoa > Arthropoda > Arachnida > Araneae > Nephilidae > Trichonephila > Trichonephila inaurata. The sequence continues at coordinate 28,642 of BMAV01001268.1, read as the reverse complement.
GAGCAGGTGCATTATTAATACATGAAAATGTTTATTATTTCTTTTGGTGATTGTATTTCCTTGTTAGCAATTAGTGTATTTATTTTGGATAAATAAACTTCAAATTTTTAGTAAACCGATGCCCCCATTTTGTACAAACATATTTCTCTAGAATTCTTTAAATATTTTATTAGTTTTAAATAGGTTAAATCAGTGAATTAAATTTTTTTTGCCGCCTGTATATCCCCCCTTCTTAAATAGATATACATACTGTGCATTTGAGACCCAGGGAAAAATAAATTTCAACTCCATTATTGAAACCTGAAGAAGCTTTTTTAAAAACGTACTGTTAAACAGAAAATTTAATATAAAGTCTAAAACATGATGATGCAAAGCACAATTAATATTTTTATTTTAATTATAAAAACCAACTGCATGAATAAAGGTCAAGTTACTTAAAAAAAAAGTTACAAGAATAAAGCTTGAAATTTTGCATCTTCCAGCATAAAGCAAATATTAATACTCTTTTCAACTTGAAGCATTGCATTACATTTTAAAGGCAATGCATACCACAAAACATCACATGGGGACATACAGAAGTAAGCATAAAGCACACATTACAAAGGAAAGAAGGGATTTAAAGTCATGAAGGATTACAATACAAACAGCCATGCCTTCTCTGGGATTCAAAACCAGACCCTACTGCACTGCAGTCAGCGTTACTAACCACTATACTGGTATTTCAATTCAAAGGCAACCTTCCCTATTACTTAACAGTCATTTAATATTTCTTTTCTCTCTCTCTCTCTTTTTTTTTGCCTTTAACAATATCACTCTGATTGGTGTACCATTATCAAAACTCTAGATGCAATCCCTATATTGGCACATATTGAATATTCTACTACCTTTACTCAAATTTCGTACTATGTATTGTCCACAAAATTTTTTGAGATGAATTATTTCTATATTTTGGCAATAAATCAACATTTAACACTTTAAGATCATTGTGAATGAAACAGTTTACTTTGTATGTACGGTTAATAAGTGAAATTTCATCACTTTAAAATGCTTCATTACCCTTTAAATAAGGTAACCATATTTTTTAATCTCCAAATGAAAATACCTCAAAAATATTCCAATGGTAACACTAGAGTTATTTTACTTGTGTGCCACATTTTAAAGTTATGCATATTTATAATTGGTTTTAATTACTTTTTGCAATTTGTTGTGTTTTCACACATAATCAAAAAATGTTTTACTAATTAGATGTCTCTTAGATTACCTGTAAATAAACATTGCATGTTCAGCACATAAAATATAATCTTATAATCTGCTTAACCATTAAAATTTAGTCTTCGTTTAAATATTATGAGAGAGAATATAATATCACCTCATCATATTTCAATAAAGAAATAATTGGACATAGAATTAAATACAATTTTAAACTATTCAGCAATTATTCATAAAGACCAACAAAGTAAAAAACAAGAATAATAATTACTATTTGACTGTGAACTGAATTTAAGATTATTCAACACGTTTCAGTATTTTGTTTATGTAAGTAAATAAATTTAATTACTACATAGCTTAATTTGCATTTATTTTATCTGCTTATTTGAATCTAAAAATAAAAAAGTGTGCACTTTTTTTTTTTTAATTGTTTTTGTGGATCTTGGATATCTTGAATGCTGCTCTATAATATATTATATTAATTTATCTTATATTTATGAATTATTTTTTATATATCTAACCTGAAATACATGTCTGCATACATCGATACTCCTAAGATTGAAAAATTGGATATTGAGGTGTAACATGGGCTCTATTGAAAAATTTAAATTGAAAGGAAATTTTTATGTCTTTGTTCCAGAGCATATGATGATACATAATAAAAGCTACTTTAATGAGTTCAAATTCAAAATTTTTTTCCCTCTCCATGCAGACATTATTGATCACTTTTCTAACAGAAGTCTCAATGAAGTGAAATGCATCATTTGATGTAAACATTGCAAAACCACATCATGAAATAAGGATGTTCTCAAACATCATTCAATCTTAATGGTAAATTTAACTTTTGATATTTGAATAGATAGGTAATTTCAATAACAAAACATAGAAGTTTTACAGAATTAGTTATATCTAAAACAATCATAAATCCCAAAGGTAGGTTTTGGAAGCTTAAAAAAATAACATATTAGATTCACATAAGACCAAATAATTTGCATAAAAATTTTAATGTAAATAAAACAGTACACAAATTTGTAAATAATAAATACAAAAGTCATATATTAAGAAAAATATAAGATTTAGCAAATATTTACCCTATTTATTTCACTTCCAAGAACTTCCTGATTTTTTGCCTTTTGAGTTTTAGGAGATCTCTCTAGGAGAAAAGGCTTATTAGCTGTTTTAAAAAAATACCAGTATTTATTACTTAAGTATTAATAGAAATATAATTGAGTTTAACTCTTACATATAAATATTACTGTTATATAGAAGAGAATTCAAATTTTACACATTGAAAATTTGTAATAAGTGTTTATTTAAAAAAGATAATAAGAAAATTTAAAATACTAAATAGAGTTTTTTAGAAAAGAAAAAATGTCTCAGATTTCTGCAACCTTAAAACAGGTTATACAACTATAATCCCATACCATTTATTTCCCAATCTGAAAACTCTGCTGTTAAACTGATGTTACTTTAGAGTTAAATCATAAACTTTCATAATTTTAAATCACCATAAGACTTCTGAGCAAGAATTTCTTTCCTCTTATAAAAAAAAACAAGATTTCAAAGTCACTTTCAGTTAACTATATGCAACATTTTACACTATTTTAAACAACAGATTATTTATGGAATCAAAAACGTGATTTTTAGTCCTTACTTACAAATGTGCCTCTATAAATAAAACTATGAATAAATTAAATTCTAAATTTGCAGCATAAAACAGGGCCAAAAAAGGATATTAAATTATATTTTAAAATTTAATAATCTTAATATACTAAAAATACATTTATTCTTTAATACATAAAACTAACACTTCTTTCCTTTACACATAAACAAAAAGTGTTAAAAAATACGCTTCCTTTGGTAGAAATCCTTATACTATACTATATACTATTATCTCATCTATTTGAAATTTGATTACAAACATGTTTGTGAAATAATCCTCAGAATTAGATTAAGTTTCAAGTGAATAATAATCACCAAATTCATTCAAATACTAAGCCCAGTGCCTGAGTGGTTAGTGTATCGTTCTACCACACCACAGGTCCAAGATTCAAACCACGGGCTGGACAAGGTTGACTCAGCCTTTCATCCCTTCAGTGGGTCGATAAATGAGTACCAAGCTTGCTTGGGAGCTCAACACTGAGGGTTTTGCATCAGACTGCCCTCCTGACCGGAACATCTGCTCATGCACCTCAGGGCCAAGGTCACCTATACAGAGTAGGACACAGTAGGGCTTCGCCCTCATTGGATGTTGCGCCACTGAATTAAGTTATATTCAAATATTATATTTGTAAAGTTATAAAAACACAGATTCATATTAACTTTTTTAAAAAATCAACACAGGCAATACTTCAGCTAAGATTTCAGTTTTTGTTAAAAAAAAAATTCTATAAATATATACATGCTTTTCAGTTGTTTTATTTCAAGTTATTAAAACAATACAATTTCAAAATTAATCCAGTCTAAATTTATCTTCAGGAAGTAATTTTCAAATAAATATAAAATTGTAATATAACATTACAGTCTAAAATAAACATATGCTATGTCACAGAAAATAAAATGTTTATTATGAACAAAACCTTTTTTCTGTATCTTACAAGCTTATAAATTACATTTTTTGAATAAACTTCAAAACTTTTTAAACCTAACACTTCAACATGTTTTCATATTTGTAAAATGAAGTATTCTATCAATCATATAATGAATCTGACATTGTTAACTTTTATCAAAATACAACGAATTAAATGGGCAGGTCATGGTTGTCAGAATGAACGAAGACCGCACCACTAAAAAAATCCTCAGTGCTTAACCAATTGACACACGAAGAAAGGGCAAGGCAAACCTTAGATAGATTGATGGCATAGAAAAAGATCTAGTTTTGAGAACTAAGAATTGGAGAACACTAGCAGGAAGAAGGCTGACCTGGAAAAGGCTTCTTGAGCAGGCCAAGGCCCACCCTGGGCTGTCGAGCCTCTGAGGAAGGAAAATGAAGTATGCTACTTTTATGACAATGTAATAGGATAAGTCTTTCCCCTTTAATATCATTAAGATTCTTTGATGTTATATGTAGAAATTTAAATAACAGACAGTGTATTTTTCAACTACATACTATAAGACTACATAATATAAAATAAACTGGATAATTTCCAAGATTGTAGACTAACACAGGAAATTAAGATTTCAAACATACAGTAAGTTAGTGACTAAAATTCTTAAAAAATAAATTACACATATGATGAAAAATAATGAGAACCAATTTAATTATATAGAATCTACATTTTCTTGCTATAAATAGCTTTATTCTTTGTACTCACAAATAAAAATAACAATATATATTCGGGATATTTCTTAAAAATTTGTTGAATTTTTTAATTTACTTTTTATTCTGCAAAGAAAATATGCAACAAATGTTTACAAATCTTATGCTTCAACAAAATATGCCTAAATATTAAAACATCTAACAAGTAAAATTTTATAATCTTAACATGGTTTTGTTTTTAAAAATACAACTTTTTCAGCTACTTCTTTAAGTAATTGTTTAATTTTACAGATATTTTTACATAGCTTTACAGAATAATATGAATTTGAACAAAGGGTTAACTTGACTTGAAACAATTTGAAATATCTTTCTAAAATACATAATGCAAAATAACCTAAGTGATGTATTATAAATATACTTAATCAAAACTACATAACATGACCTAGTTTAAAATTATAAAAGTCATAATTACTTTAAAAGTTTCTTAAATTTAGAGGAAAATAAAATCTGACACACTTAAAGCACATTATATACTTTAAAAGTTAATATATAATTATAAAATTTTTATTCTTCAATGATACAATTCTTTTAATTAATTAGTTGAAACTAGAAACACATTTTCAAATATTTTTTTAGATATATTTTTTACTTTAATACTCCACGCTCACTACAATGGATACCATCCCACATAAATATTCTAGGTAATGAAAAAGTCAATGAACTTGCCAAAGAACCCAGAGCTTGCCCCCAATCATCTAACCTCACGACCCTCATCAATGCCAATGCAGTTGCCAGCTGAAGACTAATCAGTAATTTTAAATATTCCATCCCAGCTCTAAATAGTAACCATACAATAGAATCAATAATAACTTAGAATGAAGTCCGTAAAAGGAACGAAAATCTCAACTGACGGGCAAAGAAGTTACACAAATCATTGCCCAAACTGCCCTAATGTTCAACTGTCTCCACAACATATCCTCAGCTGCCCAGCAATTCAAACCAGGCTTTTCCAGATCAACTCAAAAGACCCAGATGATTTGATCTTCTCTGATAAAGCTGTTGAGGTTGCCGAAGCTGTCTTCAACAGCTTCGGAGCGATCTAAAGCATCTATTTTTTTTTTTTTATCAGTCTG
>BMAV01001268.1:0-12922 GCA_019973955.1 Trichonephila inaurata madagascariensis | reverse complement strand
GATTTAAGACGTGTTTACAGGACTACGTCTGTCAGGATCGCTAGTATTAGATATATATCACTGAAAACAAGTGCATAAAAAATGGGAGAGTTTTGCTATTAACTTCTATTGTTATTCTTGTAAATTAAGATTTTTAATTATGAATTAGATTTGTTAAAATGAGATTAATTATTTGTGCTTTGGGAATCTGTTTTGAAGTTCTAATCTTATTCATAACAATATCACAAAAACCCCACACAACTTTTAAATCTTGACCTAATTCATTCGCTTTTCAACAAACCTTACATAAATTATAAATTTTGCATAAATTGCACACAATTTTTTCTTGAAATAATTTGTTACTGCATATGTAATTCTACATATGTTAGTCTCATTTGCGTGCAGTATAAAAATAATTAATTCCTTTTTTACCAGGAGCTTTTCTAGCAGATTATCTGAAAATTGGGTGTGGCAGTTTTGTATAATCTGTTGTCCTGCATCAAAAATTGTTCCATAACTTAAAAAAAAAGGCAGATAAAGCTTTGAAAGTTTGCAGGCATGTTTAGAATAATTCGAAGTATCATATGAGCCAATAGAAAAAATATTAATATTTTGATGATTTATTTAAGCAATTTTATCATTGTAAATATCAATACCCTTCCATAAGTAAAGAATATTTAAAAAAATACTTACCTTCCACTATGCTTCTTGATAACTTATAATTTTTATGTACTACCTGAAGACTTCCTGGGCTTTTTTTAATTGATTCAACGTTTTGTCTTTTATTTGATAGTCTTTTTATAGCTTTCTTGACAGCAATTTTAGAATCTTCTTTACGCAGTCTCCGTGAAATCTTTTCAGATATTGTAGAATCAATATTGCGAATCATTCTTTGAATTCTAGGTTAAGAATAACAAATCAAATTTGAAAAATTATGAAGTGAATGTTTTTTTTTATACAAATATTTTTAATTAAGTATCAACACAATTTTAAAAAGTGATTAAACATGCTTCTTCAATAGGAATTGGATAATTATATATTTTTTACTTTACTTTAAAAAAAACCAGTAAAGAGAAAAGATATAATCTATTACAAAATGATTAAAACAGCTTAATGTTACAGAATATTTCGTAGGCTATGTTTTTTTTTTTAAATCAAATTATTTAAAAAAATTTATAAACACCTAATTTTTTTTATTAAATCAATACTTTTAATTCTTATAAACATATACAGCAGAAACATAGCCCCGTGTTTCTTTTTTTTCCAAAGAAAGATTTTTTTTTCTGGCTGATAAACTATACAAAAGTTTGATATAAAAAAATGATTTAAAAATTGATAAACTTACTTAGGAAAAAGAACTTTTATGAATTTGCAAATATTATATTTAAAAGCTTAAATAAAAAATAAAAGATTCAAATTAAATAATTATTTAAAACCATAACCAATTTTTTTTTTTGAAAAAAAAAATGATTATGGATTTGATAGTATAGGCTAAATTAAAATTTTAAATACTTAGAATGCAAAAAAAAAAGCAATTTTGCCATTTGCATAAAAAAAGGACATTTTTTAAAATGAAAATTCAAATGCTTGAATAATAGATATGTTTAGTTCTTGAAGGCACTGACAATAAATACTAGATAAAAAACTAGAGCAATTCTAATTTTCATGAAAAAAAACTAAAATGTAAAGGTTTATAATATCCAAGGAATCTAGACATCAACAATTAAGATAAGTATGGTTTTCCAAATGTACTCATAATATTCATTAAAATTAAGGTTCTTATCAGTTATAGGGACCATTAAGCCAAACATATGGAAAATATACCAAATTATGTTTGTTCATTATACAGTAGACTCTCGATAATTCGAAGTTGGAGGGACCAATGAAAAACTTCGAATTATCAAGAGGGTAAGAAAAAACTCTCAAAATACACGAAGAGGTTTTTTTCTAACACATTTAAATTTAAAACTATGTAATAAAGCAACAATTGTACATAATTTTTTTAAAGTACATTTTATACAGTATAAAAATAAAACAGAAGTTAAAAGTCCTGAATTAAAAGAATACACTTATGTCTTGAAAACAACTATTAAAAGAATATGCATACTATATATAATTAATCCTTTTTGTCGAAAAAAAATCTGTTATATTTTTTTGTTTTAAGGCATTCAATCTAACTTTGTCAATAGATTTTTCCAGAACAAATGAAGCCTGTAAAATGTCTGTATCAACATGATTTTGATGGAAAAAGTTGCGTAGTTTGTTTAGTGGCTCTCTTTAGCTTCTGACAGAATTATCGGAGTCAACTCCTCCGATTCGTCTTCATCACTTTTTGTATTATTATGGTCCAAAGTTACAATATCAGCGTCAGATAGAGCTATCTCCCCATACAGCAATGTCTGTGTCAACCAACATGTAGTCGTCAAATCTTGTCCTGGAAGAGCTTCCCAAAAGGATGGTTCAGCATTAAATTCAGTGACTGTATCGTCCACATCAACCAGATTTGGCGAGGGGAAGCCTGACTTTTTAAAACAGCTGTGAATTGTCAAAGGAGTAACAGCTCTCCAAGCCTTGTCAATCATGATCAAAGCTGTTAAAATAGAAATAGTTACATTCTGCTGATTTTCGAGGTTATCCAGAATGCTTTTAATGACTTCACGCCGATAAAAAGTTTTAAAATTATGTATGATGCCCTGGTCGAGTGGCTGAAGTTTTGAGGTTGAGTTTGGAGGGAAAAATTGAAGTTTCACATTTGATAAAGGTGGTGCGTTATTGTGCACAGTACAGTTGTCTAAAAATAAGAGGATATGTCGTTTCTCTTTTCATATCCGAGTTCAGTGTGACCAACCATTCATTAAAGAGTTCGGTGGTCATCCATGCCTTCTTGTTTGAGCGGTATTTGGTATGGAACGAGTTTATGCCCTTGAAACACCGAGGTTTTGCAGATTTTCCTATGACGAGAGGAGTTATCTTTTCTGAGCCGTCCATGTTTACAGCCAGTAAAATAGTTAACCTCTCCTTGCTATATTTTCCTCCATGGAATTTTTCTTTTTTGAATGTAAATGTTTTTTCTGGCAAACACTTGAAAAAGAGTCCGGCTTTATCCGTGCTGTAAATGTTACGTGGTTCATACTCCTTTATTAGATCCGAAAGCGAGTTCTGCTACAGAACAAACGTTAATGTCGACACTTGAGCTTTCCCCGCACATTTTTTTGAAGACTATCCCATTCCTTTTCTTAAAATTTGTAAGCCATCCCCCACTAGCCAGAAACTCGATTCCTAATTCTTTGACGAATGCCTTAGCCTTTTCCTTCAATAAAGAGCCACCCATCGGAATATTCTGTTCTATCTCATTCATGAAACTAAACACTGTTCAAGACGTGGAAAATTACCTTTACCAATGCGTTTTCTCACTCTACTCGAAGATGCACTTAAGATTTTCTCTTTATTCTTCAGAATAGTGAAGATCGAGCTCAGTGGGATTTCAAATGCTTTGGCTACATCGACCTTCCTCTCACCTTCTTCAACTGATTCTATCACCTTTTGCTTTTCAGAAATTGTTAAGCACTTGTACTTTTTAAAAGAAGACATGTCATTCTTTTCGCTTGGTAAGTCAACACTGAGGTGAGATGTAAAGTAGTGGCCCAAGGTTTATCGAAATTAACAGGTAGGAAACGTAAATCACCACAACTTTAGTAAAATAATATTTTTAATTTAAAATTTGGAATCTAAAATGAACACAAGGCGTATTCACAGTTCACACTCAGCTACGGGGTATAACTTAATAGCAGGGGTCTACAACTATGGCACATGGAGCAATTCTTAGCGGCACATTACTGCTCTTTTTTTAAAAAAAAATAATAGAATAAAGTTAAATCCCTGTCTCTCCTGTCTTTGCCTCGTACATTTTTATATAAAGGTTTTATTTCGTGCTTTCAATTCTCTGCCATAAAACGATTCTGTTGAATCACCTTGGATGTAGTTTGAGTGCTTTATTTAAAAAAAAACATCTGTTTAAATGTGACTCATTATTAGTAATAAATACTCAACGCAAATCAAAATTATTGTGCAATACTTGTAAAAGGAAGCATCACTCGTTACTGCACAGTGAATAAAAAAGAAAGCAGTTTTTCCTTTATCCATCTAAAACTAGTGTATCAACAGAAAAAGAAAAAACAGATGGCTTAGGAATAAATCAAAATTCTGCATAGCAAATACCGGAAATATAATAAACAAAGTAGTTATTCTATCAATATGCACAATTTGGACTGAAAATAAGTTGAGTAAAAAAACCGCTCGTGGGATAATTCGGTACAGGAAGTGAATCTAACTTCATAATATTGAAGGTTAGAATTATCGAGAGTTTTATAGGATAACTTCGAACTATCGCGTGTTGTAGTCTGGCCAACCACAAATTTTACTTCGAAATATTGAGAGTACCAAAATGTATGGTTTTAGTTAGAAATATCAAGAGTTTTTCTAGGGGCTGAGCTTATACTTTGAATTAGCGAGAGGTTCGTATTATCGAAAGTTCGAATTATCGAGAGTCGACTGTATTTGCAATAAATGCATTTTATCAGATAATACTGCCAATGTTCACATTGGCAACAGCATGGGAAACTAGTTGCCAAATCATGCCAACCGACATCTACTGGAATTTATGGTATTTATGTGTTAGTCAGTCAACCTGTAAACGATGAAGACTTTCCACCAAACCTTGGACCCCACCCTTTTCTCTAGGTAAAAGGTTATATACACATTCTCAAATACTTGTTTCATGCGATATTTTCTCTATTCAATTGATGATAATTCTTTGGATCAGCTGAAAATAAACCTCAACATAGTAACCAAAATAATTCTGGATTCTTTAAACCACATTCCTTTTCAAATTGATATTCCCCAGTTGTTACACCTCCATTGCTTGTTTTTAAATACATGTTTGTGTTAACACTTCCTTTTCGATAGAATGATACAATAACTTTGTAAATATTACATAAAAACACATATTTTCCAAAATAAGAATATACCTATGAAAATCTAAAATTGTAAAAAAAAAGAAAAGATCAAATTACTCAAATATTTGTTTCCTCTTTTGAATACTGGCTTCAAGCAATGTATCTTTTTTAGATGTTAAAATATCAGAAATATGATCTACCGCAACATTCCTGAGACTCTTGTAAGCATCCTGAAATAAAATTCAATGAGTACAATTAGACAAAACCTGCTTTAATGTCTGTTTATATTTTAAAAAGTTTCATTAAATATTTTGAAAAAACATGACATTTTGAATTATTTTTATAACACAATCTAAAAAGCTGAGCAAATAATTTCCAATAGAAAATAATTTACTAATGTAAATTAAATTTCATTTGAAAACGAAATAATAATTTTGATTTTTGTGTAAATAAGTTCAAGACCATCTTCACGGTTACCTATATACCTGCAGTAAAATCTTGGTTAAGTTCATATCTTAGGTAGAAGAGGGAGGGGGGAATACCTAACTCCATCAACTGTTTTTCTGCATTAGACTTATATCCAATAAGACAATTCAACGAGTTAGTGATAAATAAAGATGTACACTAAAATAGAATCCAACCCGCAATTGCCAATAAAAAGAGAATTTTGCTTTAAATATGTGTAATGAAATTTTCAATATTCCAAGATAACCATTTGCATCCAATCTACATTTTACGATAACTACCACCAATCTAAAATAAGTACTCTGTTCTCTAAGAATATAGACTATAACAAATACTTCAATAACTTTTCCCATCAAGTATTATTAATAAAGAAAACACTTTTAAGCCATGATAATTTGACTCTCTGCATCCCTTTTTTAAAATATTTGATTCCAAAATTTTAAATCTGTAGGTGAATGAAAGTGAAAAAAAAAAAAAAAAAAAAAATTAATGGGTAAAAAAAAAAGGAGGGGGGAGCTTTTTGTTTTATTTAGAGACAAAATTTTATTGAATGGTAAAATTTTAAAAAATATAAACATTTATATAGCATAAATTTTTCACTTACACAATAATTCTAGTTCACAAAATCATAAATTAAAAAAACATATGCAATACTAGATGAATTTCAAAAGGACCAACCTATAAAAAAAATACTAAACTGAATACAAATTTAAGTAAAGTCAAATGATTAATGAAAATGATACCTTTCCACAGTTTCATGTAGTAAGAAAAAATACCCATTCCTAAACTGGTTTTCTAGCACACAAGTCTTCAAATATTTAACTATACTTCTTCCCCATCACCAATCAACTTCCAAAAAGAAATATTTCTTAGAATTTCAGAACTTTTCTGTGAAGAAACATTTCTCAGAGCTTTTATATCTGACAAATTTATCTTATAATGCTTGGTTTCAAATACATAATTTCATACACTTGCATCTACAGTCCAATATGATGATGTTTGAATCCATTACAACAGTGAGTGAATATTAATGTTGCACTATATTGCTACTCGAGGGCTTTTGGCCTCATAATTTTGAACTATGGTCAAGTGACGAGGATGACACCTGAGCTAGCACCCTCCTCTCCTAACTTCCATACCACACCAGTAGGATATTTGAGCTCTCAACAGATTTAACATGCATCGCCCTCCTACACAGCAGGTCTTCAGTGGTACTAGGCTCGAACTCATGACATGCAGGCCACGAGTCCGCTACCTTGACTACTAGGCTACCGCTGCCACTGAATTCACTACAAAATAGTAAGTATGACATTAATGCTATATCTATTCTTAATCTATTCATATTAAAAAATATAAAACATCCAATTTAAGTTCAATATAATACTTTTCCAGGGTTCATTTCTTCTCTATCTCACACATTTTCCGTTACTCTATCTAGTAAAACATAACCTACTGTAAAAGGTAACTTAAGGTGACTTTGACAAATTTTTAAATTTTATAAGCTTATTTATGTAAGTATACTGATGTAAATACATGCAGTGGAAATAATTTAATATCCAAATACTACATTCCAAGCACTATTTGGTGCAATTACTTAATCCCGTCAAGCAGCACTTGTCAAGTGATATGGAATCCAAGATGGTGGCCTAGCAGTAACAAATCATCAAGAAAATAATTTTAAAGAACAATTTTGAAATATATTTCAAATGAATATAGGAATGGATTGAATATAACCAATATCAATCAATAATTAATATCAATATAATAATTATATTACATAATATATAATAATAATCATCATACATAATTTAATAACTTAACTCAGTGGTGCAATAGCCCATGAGGATCAAGGCCTACTGTGCCAATCTCAGTATACGTGACCTTGGGCCCTGAGGTGCAAGAGCAGATGTTCCTGTCAGATGGTTAGTCTGGCATGAAACCTCCAGTGTTAAGTTGCTGGTACATGCTTGGTACATGTACCAGCAACTTAAGCAAGCATGTTTAGTACTCATTTATCAACCCACTGAAGGGATAAAAGGCCAAGTCAATCTTACCCAGGACCTGCGGCATGATTTGCTACCACACAGTCACTAAACTTTAAGAATTGTTATTAATAAACCTAATTAATGACAAATTACTAAATGTTCTGGTTAAGTTTAATTGTAAGCTCTTTTGAACCTCAGACCTGTGGTGTGGAAGTGCAATGCACTACCACTCAGCCACTGGGCTTATATAATTTAATAGCAATTATTATACCGTAAAATCTGGCATATAACACGCACTTTTAACAAAAAAATTAGATCGAAATTTGTGGGTGTGCACTATAGGCCGGATATAAAAAGGATAGCATCAACAAAAAAAAAGAGATGAGCGTAAGAAAAATTAAAAAAAATTCTACATAGATCGCAATAATATATATATTTGAAAGAAATGACATACCTAATGAAGTTAAAGGGTTCTGATTCTTATAGTATACTATTTTTTCAAAATCCTGGGATAATAACTTGAATAAATTACTTAAAAACACACAAGCATTGTACACGCGCACCTCTGGTTCCTTTGTAAAAAAGGGGGAGAACGTTATACGGCAAATATACCTAAAAATGAAAAAATGCAGCTTGAAAGTATGGGGGTGCGCGCTATACACCAGATTTTACGGTATATAATAAACATAATACAATTTAATAGTAACTACTATACATAATAACTCATTATATATTAACAATTATAAATAATATAATTTTTTCTATAAATAAGCAAATAGTGTTACGAATTTTGTGTAAATAATTTGTATTTGGATGTGCAATGCATTTATATTACTATATTTATTTTATTTTGAAATTGTACTATTCACAAGCAAATGCCGTTCCTTATGCTATAGTGGCGATTCAATGAGAACTTGGCAACAGAGCCAAGTTGGCATCATATTTAACGACCAGGTTGCCCGCCAATTTGGCAACCATTTTAGCATCATTGGCAACCATGTTGGCAAGTTTGGAACCCTCTAGATTCTTCTAGAAAGTAGTGAATCTTTCCATAAATTTCACGCACTATGACACGTGAGGATTTTTCTGGAAGATTCCGCTGGGTCTATAAATAGAGCAGTGCCAGTCGCAGCCAGTCAGTCTTGATTCAACCAGCATTAGTGAGTATTGTTTTGATTAGCTTGGCTGTGCTTGTGAATAATCTTTTACATACATGTATTTTAAACACTGATAATGATGTTTGATTGCTGTTGAAGGTGTGAAGACCTTCAGAGATTTACTCTGTGAATATTGTTGCAGAATCCTGTATTTAAAGAATTGGATTTCCAATAATAAATTCACATCACTCTTAAAAAAAACCTGTTATTTTGCTTTGTGACTGTTTTGCATAAAGTCCTTGAACCCGGATCTATGTAACAATATAATAATTATGCTATAAATAAAATAAATATGTAATATATAATAAAATAAACAATGATTATTAATAGTTGCAGATAACTTGGAATATTCCAAAAACTGCGAATTCCTTTAATGGATTTCATCGAATTTCATGATTTGCAGCAGTAATTAAAACCACACAGCCCTCATATTGTTTTAAAAAATATTCTGGTATTCACAAATGATATTAGAAATATCCATATATAAAAATAGCTCAAAATACAACATAAGACTGAAGCAGCCAGTTTGAAGAATGATTAAAATGAAAATTAAATTTTTAAAGAAACCAAATTAAAAGTGTCTGAAATTAATGGAGTTACTGGAGGAAAAAAACAAAAATGAACTGTACTCATGGCAAAACCACATTACCACACAATAAAAATATCAACGTAACTATATTGTAATGTTATTGCCCATCTTGGCGAACATAAACAACTTGGCGCATAGCACTCGGATATCAAATTAGCACCTGTATAATGTGACAACTAATTATGCATAACATACATAATAAGGACATAATGAAAATGGCAAAGGAAATACAACCAACGAATTTACATTTTATTAACCAAGTTTTCTAACATATTCAAAAAATTCATTGGATTCAACTGGAATTTAAACAAATATTTTGTTAAAGAACTTATTTTCTAAATCATTGCATTTGCTCAACAATTTAAATTCCTGTTTCATAAATTTCATTAAAGCATCCTTTCATTAACTGTACTGAACAATTAATTTGGCTAAGAATTATAGTTTCACATTTTTTCATTGACTAGGCAGGAAAATAAAAAAAAGACTCAGGGTTAAAGGTATTTGATTTCATAACATTTGTTTGGTTTGTAAGAATGACATTCAATTGGTCAAAATAAAAAAAAATCAATTGATGAATTAATTTGAGAATGCCACAAGATAGGAATATGCGAGCATCATATTAGATGTTTGAGACAGAATAGCTGGTTTGAAGGAAAGAAACCAAACATGATCCAAGTGAAAGACTCATTTCTTTTCAGATGTCTTCAAGAGAAGCATATCATCGGCCTAATTATCAGACTGTGTAACTCCACCGGTGTTACTGATTTGATATAGGAGTGCAACGCGCCAAGCGCTTTTTGGCACGATTCCTTAATCCTTTAGTTTTGTCTATGCCATGCCTCAGTGTGCGCTCCGCTTTTAATTTATTCCTCAATCAGTGTAATCACTACTTTTTTTTATTTCATAATAAAACTAGATTTCGAAGGGAGAGGTGGTGGTAAGATTTTAACATAAAATAAATACAACAGAAAGTAATATTAATGTATTACACTTCCAGCTATAAATTATTTACACTAGTTTAAGCGTTCATTACACAAAATTTGTAACAATGTGTTACTTTTGCTGAGCAGAGATCCCGCAGAAAAATAAAAAACAAAAACAAAAAACTAACACTAATATACGTTATCCCCATGGCAACCACATTATCTCACGATAAAAATATCAAAGTAAACCATATTGTAATATTATCGCCTATCTTGGTGAACATAAACAACAACTTGGTGCCTAGCCCTACAGTATCAAATTAGCATCCCAGATGGAGTTACGCAGTCTGATAATTAGACCGACGATATATTGGATGAGTTTTTGTAAAGATATGCATGGAAATGCGTGTGTTCAAAAGAAGTATTCTTGAATTGTACTGTGACTGTGAAAACCAATGAAAGCATATTTGAAAAGTGAAAGTATAATAGAGATAAGAGAGTGAATGAACTTTGGAAAAGCTGAAGAGATTAATAAGTACATTTTTTACATGCGATTCAAAACAGAACAAAGAATTTCTTCCTTGAATCCATCAAAAATATTAAGGATGATTCATTGCAATTTCAGATTGCTGGAAAGAATACAATAGTTTGATACACACAAATGACTTCAGTACTTTTCTAACAGTCACAATGTTGCCTTCGTAGGTCCAAAGATCAATGTACACTATCGACACAGTTTTTGGAGCTTCATTAAAAAAATCAATAATGGAACCCATAAGTACAAGAATCAATTTGATTCATACCTAGTAAAATTCATGCAACAAAAAAAAGAGAACGGTTCTGAAAATCAACCCCACCCCACTTTGAAGTATACAAAAAAATTTCAAGTTAAAAATTTCTTTGTTGAAATTGTTTTTACAAATATTTATGACAGTACTAGTAAAAATGTTTCGGTTTTTCACAAGCAATATCATAAAGTAAGTGATTCCATATTACATTTTGGGGAAAATGAATACTATTTTCAACTAAATTCTACGAGGTGGTAGAAATGTCAATCAGTGCACAGGGCAACGAAGAACTTAGACTTTCATAATAACTCATTAAATAGAGAAAAATACTAACTTACCGTTTTTTTAATAGACATCAACATTTCCATATATGTACTATTGATTTCATTTGAAGCTTTTAATTCTTCGAAGACATCATTGGCACTTATTTGCCGTAAAATAGACTCCTTGACTCCTAAACTGGCCATTGATAGCTGTCCTATAGGTTAAAACTATTTAATTTTTACTTTTTATAGTATTTGTGGAAATTTAGTCAGTTATATAGAATGCAGTTAATTTCATACTTTTTTTTATAAATATTTGTGTTAACCTTTCTGACCTCATTCACCACGAGGTGTGAGCCTTCTCATAGATATTCAATATTTGTTTTTTCTATCAAGATTTAATTTTGGCGTTTCCAAATACGAAAGTTGAGATGCTCAAATCCTGAAAAAATAAAATCGACACAAAATTTATTACTTGTAATAATTACGTCTGAAATTATTTCAGCTTGAAAAGCTCAATTTTTTGGAGGTACGAGCTGATAAGAAAATATTTGACTCATTTTTTATTTTATTGGAACGTGAGCGAGAAATGTTTGAGTAACGAATAGAGAAGCATTTTGCTTAAACTTAGGGGAAAGTATGTAAGTGAAACTAAGGAATATTGGAAGAAAGAAAAACGACAAATAAATTTCAGACTTCTATTTATTTGCTTTGACATTTAAGTAAAGTTCCAAGCAAAACGTATCCCAAGAATTTCTTATTACGTGTCCTTTATTTTGTTATTCATTTCAAGTTCATTTGCTTTATTCAATCCCTACTATTAGTTCACTTTCTCCTTATATACATATATCTTGTTCAAATTTTCAATCGTTAATCAAATACATTTTAAAAAGCCCTCATTTAAACTGAAATTTTATATACACGACTATTTTGGATAACAGTAAGATAATTAACTGTAACTAATAAAAATTAATTGATTAAAACTATTATTTAAAGAATTACAGATACAGTATCGTTGGTTTCCTTTTTTGCGACTTGGGTCAAAACTTTAAAAAGATTTTCCCCCTCACATTTTATAGCATTCAGTTAAACTGAAATTTTATATACACGATTGTTTTGGATAACAATACGATACTTTAATGTTAGTTAATAGAAATTAATTGCCACTCAATATTGTGATTCTGTAATATGTATATACATATTTATATTAGTTGTAATTATTTGATCAAAAGTAACTAAAATTAATTTTTTTCTTTGTTGACCTAAGTAGAAATTGACTTTTTTTTTTTTAATATTACTTGTTTTTAAACTTGAAGTGACTTCAGTTTTAAAATTGAAATTAAGGTAGAACGAATAAAGTTTACAGGATAAAGAATGAAACCTAATAAGACAAAAGCTATTATAGTTTATCACTAATAATTTAAGATTAATTTGATGCGTTAAATGATATGAAAAGATATACATGAATTTGAATAAAAGTAAAAATTGCCTTTTAAAAGCTTCAGGATTAAAAGTTCTTGATTGATCAAGTATAAATATTTATTTTTCAGAATTATTATTTAATTAAAACAGTCATTGTTGTGAAATCATGAGAAAAGATGGAACACTCCAAAATAAATGGAAAAAATTCACTTTATTTATTCAATATCTTTTCTATAATCAGTCATATATGCCCGATAAATTCTGACTCAAATAAATTCAACAAAATAAAATTCTACAATTTTATGTTTAAATATCTAGATTTTGAAAGAAAGTTGGATATCTTATCTCTAAAAATTAATTCTAAGTTAAATGAAACTATTTTTGGGAGCATAACAA
>BMAV01001266.1:0-12779 GCA_019973955.1 Trichonephila inaurata madagascariensis | reverse complement strand
CCAATTATTTCTTGAAATTACAATCCCATGTTGTTCAAATAAAGGAAAAGGGAAAAATAAAACCCATTGTTTAATTTTTAGGAGGTGTACGTATTTAGTTTCTTAGGAGATTTATTCATGTAGAGAAACAATTAATTTTACTTACGTAATATGTTAAGATATTAACCTTTATGAAAGCAGTCTTGAATGGGAATTTAGTTAAAATAAAGTTTAAATTGTAGAAAACTATAATGAGCATTAAAGAAGGTAATAGGGTTTGATTTCTCTTAAATGTACCTTATTTATCTTTTAATTTCTTCATTGTAAGAGAAATTCCGAAATTAAATATTTATATATAAGATGGTTTAAGTTTCTTTCACTCTTCATTAACCAATAAAAATAGTAAATGAAACTGCATTGTCATAAAATATTATTATTTATTTTAAATTTTTCATTCTTAATGAAAATATGTTGACGATAAAACGTGTTTCGTGTCTAATTGCGAATTTACTAATAATTTTCTTGTGGAAAAACTGTTTCTTTAAATATTATTCAGTTAAAAAATTTCTCCCGAAGAAGAAGACGTGACTTATGTAAATCCAGACTTATATTTCAGCATTAACTTTTAGGTTTGATAGAGAGAGAATTTAGAAGGTAGATGTTAGAGGTTAGTGATTAACGTAAAGTAATTAAAAACTAGTCGAGAGTGATTCATATAAAATTATTTGCTTAATATTTAAAATTGAGGATTCACGATTTGGTTCATTAGATAATTAAATTGGAATAGTGTCGGCTTGAAGCACACATATTGACTTAGAATGGAATTATTTGGAACGTCTATTGCTAAGACGTTCCAAGAGTAAGTGATTAAATTCATAAAATTAAATATTATTTATCTCGTCTACCATGCGTTTGCTCCCATACATACTTAAGGTATCCGACTACGTTCGGAATCGTGATTTTAAAAAAGCGCATAAATGGATAATTTTCATGATGTTTAGTGTCACTTAGATTAGAATACGAATAAAATTGTTTTAAGGACATTTTTACAAAAAATTATTTAAATAAATATTTCGGCAAAATTAACTAGAATAACCTTTTTTCAAAATGCTCCTTTGTGAAACATGCTTCTATTTATTAATATTTCACCTGTATGTAGCTCAGACCTCTGTACAGAAGGCTCCAATAATGATTCTTGAAAATTCACATTATTTTCAGGTTACAAAACCCCTTGAAATAATTATCGGCGTTTTTTCTTAAAATTGCTCTCCTCTGTTGTCGTAAAACATGGATAAACCCACTTCTAAGTTATATATTTCAAAAATTCTAGTTGTACAGAGGTCTGAGCTATATACAGGCAAAATATTATTATAATAGAAGCATTTTTCAGAAAAGAAGAATATTTTGAAAATGGGTCATTCTATGTCCATTTTTTGTCAAAATAGTGTAAAATAATTTTTTATTGTAATACTATTCTTAAAACAATTTTATATGCATTTTCTAATCTAAGTGACACTAAACATCATAAATATTATCCATTTATACGCGTTTGCAATATTACGGTACCGAACGTAGTATGATACCTTAAAGGTGCTTTTCCTAACCTGAGCTGTTGAGATTTGTTAGGTTGTAGAGACTGGTTAATAAATTATATTTATTTTGCATATGGCTAATCTTACTTCTAACACTCGTACAATGATCGTGCACTGATGAATGGGAGAGTTAATTCATCACAAACGTTTATTTTATTTGTAGAGCATTATATTTCATTGATATATTTATAAGTGTTGAAATTTGATTAATACATGTATTTATATACAGAACATTTTATATCTTAATGTAAAGAGGATACGATTTATTAATACCCTGCTGGCCATTCAAAATACCAACTGAAAGAAGTACGTGTCAAATCAACTTCAAATTTATTGGATGATACAAACTAAAATTGAAAATGCATTCTACTGAGGAGAGAATAGGGGTGTTGAACTAAGTATTGGGTGTATTTTTGAGATTTATGCCTCTTGGAGACATTGCATAATCTAAATGCCGATTGATGGTTAAGAATCAATGATGAGTTTTTACTAAGTTAACCAGATCCGAAATAATAGCCCTCCATACAAAATATTCAAATCTGAGGTTTATGTGATTTTAAAAAGTTACAATTAGATTGTACTTGTATTAATGGGTTGACTGAGAGACGGGAAGGGAAGAGTTGAAGTCTGGTCAATGGTACCTCAAAAATTCCATTCCGTTTTACATTTTGTTGGTAAGTAATAAGTAATAAGAAAAATGGTGTAGTTTTTTCTCCTACTTGCCTTTGTATACCAATGGCTCATTAGAATTTAAATCACTACACTTTTAATCACTAATGTTTTTTTCACCTAGTTGATTGGTTATTTTAAATACGTTGTATTTTTGCATTCTTAAGCTCATGTGTTTTAGAGTTCGATAATACGAAGTTTGCAAACTTTTTAACATTTGTGGAATGCTAAGTTTCTTTGTTATCTGGGATAAATGTAAAAATTTCCGAACTGAGTTCTAAGGAATCCCGTTGTTCTTCAAGTGTTACCATCATCGCATTAATCACTGCTTCATGTCTCGGATCTAAATGAACGAGACTTTGGATTTCTTGTTCGGGTATGATACGGTTCGGGTACGCAACCTGGATGCACAGTCAGAGTTGATCGGAATTAGTAGACGGTTGTGGCCGACGTCTTATAATTCTCGATCTGACGTGTTTGATAGGTTATAGGTAAAAAATATAGACAAGCCGAGGCATCAATGAAAACGTCTTCAAGATGACGTATCACGAGTTACGCATTGTTTTCTTGGAATGGGACCGCAGGCAAGCTTCTAAGAAGGGACAATAGGTTTCAAACAACAGTGATATAGGCTGATGAGACAATTCATGGGACGTTCTCGTAATACTAGGTGTTGCAGGCGGGGGAATCTAATACCTCCAAAAACCATAATATCGGTTTTAGGACGTTTGACGAAGCATAAGAGAACAGTTAAGCAGCCCTTTTACACTCTGACCACCGTGAAATTGCAAGCAGAAGCATGTTTTGTATGCATTTTTTTTCATCTGATGCCTCCAGAATTTTGAGTAATGTATTTTAATGTAATGAATCTGAAATTGATTTAAAAGCCAAAATCGAACAGATGCATCACTTGTAGAAGCTTAGAGTTTATTGTGTTTAATCTCATCGGCTATAGTAAAAAAGAAAAGAAAATGGTTGAGATTTACAATTATTTTAACTGTCATACTGAAAAAAATTGGCTAAATTGGTAAAGTTTATTCCAATATTAAAATTTTATATTCATTTTCCAATAATAGTATTCTATATCCTTATTTTAAGGTATCCAACTATGTTCGGAACCGTGATTTTGCAAGAGCGTATAAATGGATAATATTTATGATATTCAGTGTCACTTAGATTATAAAATGTATATAAAATTGTTTTAAGAATATTATTACAATAAAAAATTATTTAAGTACAATATTTTGACAAAAAATGAACATAGAATGACCCGATTTTCAAAATATTTTCCTTTTGTGAAAAATGCTTCTATTCTAATAAAATTTTGCCTGTATACAGAGCCTCTGTACAGAGATTAAACTAGAATTTTTGAAATATATAACTTCGAAGTGGTCTTATCCATATTTTATGACAACAAAGGGGAGAAATTTTATGAAAAAAACGCTTATAATTATTTCAATTGGTTGTAACTCTGAAAATAATGTGAATTTTTCAAAAAAAATATTCCAGATTCTCTGAAGAAGTCTTTTCTTTATATAAGCAATATATTATTATTTCAGAAGCATTTTTTATAATAGGAGAATAGTTTGAAAATAGGTTATACTAAGTTAATTTTTTGCCAAAATATTGCATTAAAATAAATTTTTTTTGTCAAAATGCCTTTAAAGCAATTTTATGCATATATTCTAATCTTAGTGACACTAAATATCATGAAAATTATTCATTTATACGCTTTTTTAAATCCACGGTTCCGAACGTAGTCGGATACCTTAAGCGTTAATTTGCTTAAACTCTTAAAAACGAGAGATAATATGAATTTTAGCTTTTTCACTCCTTTACAGTTACTCAAATAAAATGTAGAAATGCAAAATAATTATGCCAAGTAATCTAGATGTATCAAAATATTTGTGTTATCTAAGATTTCTACTTCTTTCTCAAATCACTATATGAAGACCAAGTATAAAGTGTTAAAGTTTAAATGTAGAGGGCGCTTCGGAAGTGCGTGTATGTAAGGGTGTAGTGTTGTTTACATCCACACTCTTGAGAGGG
Source organism: Trichonephila inaurata madagascariensis (assembly GCA_019973955.1). NCBI lineage: Eukaryota > Metazoa > Arthropoda > Arachnida > Araneae > Nephilidae > Trichonephila > Trichonephila inaurata. Next base: position 8,490 of record BMAV01001266.1, on the reverse strand, counting down.
AGACACAGTGAGCAACGGTATGCGGCCTACTGCGAGTTTCCCATATTGCTGAGTCTTTCAATTAGCTTATAACAATATAGTATACTTAAAAGTGTATAATAAAGTTCTGTTTCATATTTGTAAAGAAGAGTGTGGAAGTAAATGATTTTGAGTAGTGACTGAGTTGTTCCTTCCTGATCTGGGAAAACATAAACGTGAAATCCCTATGTATGAGTTCCGAGTAGCAGCGAGTGAGTCTACAACAATAGTATCAATATAAATGTGCACATACACTTATACACTTTGCAACTTATTTACTCTTTCCAGAAGCACTCCAATGCAACCTGTCATTGTAATCAAGAAATGAGTACTGCTTTTATAAAATATTCCTACTATTAATTCGAAGTAGCACGAAAACAAACAAGTATTCTCAAAATCCTTTTAATTTTCATAAGTAAACTGCATATATTCCTATATCAGACTTTAAAAAAAATTAAAATATATACTTTCTCTTGCATCTTTTTTTTTTAATTTTAAAATAAGTTTATTAATATCCATACACTTTATCTTAAACATTAATTTCCAAAAACATATTACTTTACCTAAACAATAATTTTTTTTCTTTTTTAATAACAAGAAAATAATAGGTTTGTAAATGGTTTAAATGTATCATTGTTTTAAGAGATAATTATGATTCATTTATCGTTTTTGCTAAGGGATATTACGAGTTCAAATATTCTTTAAACATTACTGCCGGATATATTTACTTGAATTAGCATTTATAATTACAAATTGGTCACATTACTCTATTAATTATTTAACTAAGGAATGGACATATATTGTGATAAATATAATTCAGTAAATATTTAGATACATGGAGGAAAATAAAATGGTTATTAATATTTACTACCTTCCATTCAGCTTTGAAACATTGTATTTTTCTCAATAAATAAATTTTCAAACAGTATCTTGTTTAAACATTGCCCGAAAGGCTTTAGTGTTCTTGGATGCTCATTAAATATCTTTATATAAAACTTTTTCAGAAGCGCCGGACCTTTTTATAAGTTAAGATCTTACTAATGTTAATCTTACTACTTTCTTTCTCCATTTTTTCTGAAACAGTATATTAGGAACATTAAGTGTAAGCTTGTGTACTTATATATTTGTGTGTGATTTTCATAATTGATTAAATCTCATAAAAATCAAAATTTATTTTATTTTTTAACTGCATAATTTTTAAAAATTAATATGTAAAATTATTAATTAAATAAGTGTTTGTTGCCTTTAAGTATTCTAAATGTCATTTTTGCTTCAGAAAAAATATAATACAATTTTTATGAAGGCTCGAAGTAATAACTTACCACTAAAGAATATCTAACAAGGGGAGGGCACGACTAAGGAAATTCATTTGGGATCGAGACTTGGTGTAATAGTAGTACTCTTTTAGGGTGTTCACCTCTCAATGTAATTCAGTCGAATGGCCAGTAAATTCGGAGAAATCAGCCTTCGAAATTCATGCTTAGCTTTTATACAATTAAATTTTAATTTTCACCAACGAGTTCGTAGCTTGATTGGTAAATCGTCTGCTTTCTATGCTGGAGGTTAGGGTTCGATTCCACGCGATCAACTTTTTTAATCAATTCATTTAATTATTTTTTTAATTAAATAAATTTATTTATGAAAGGTTTATTAAATATTAAATGATATTTTTTGTAATTATTTTGAATTTTACAAATTAAAAAAAATTTTAAATATATAACTTAAATTTTTTACTAGTAAAATTATTAAAAATAATTATTAATTAAAAATATTTAAAATTATTAGTAATTAAAAATATTAAAAATAGTTATTAAATAATAATATTTAAAATAATTATTAATAAAAAATATTAATAGTTAAAATTAGTAAATTAATTATTATTTAATAAATTAATTAATCAATCACTATTTATACTAATTAATATTTATTATAATTAATCACACTAGCTAATTACTATTTGTTATAATTAATTACTATTTATAATAATTAATTAATTACTATTTATTATAATTAGTTAATAACTATTTATTATAATTAGTTAATTACTATTTATTATAATTAATTAATTACTATTTATCATAATTAATTAATTACTATTTATTATAATTAATTACTATCACTATTCATTAAAAATAATTAATTATTTTTAAGCATTAGTGTTCATAAGAAATATTATTACTTTATTATTAAAATTATTTTTAATTTATAATTAAAATTATTAATTTATTATTAAAATTATTGTTTATTATTAAAATTATGATTTATTTTTGAAATTATTATTAATTTATTACAGAAATTAATTAAATAAATTTATTAAAACTATTTAAATAAACTCTTAGAAATTAAATAAATTTATTTGAAAAGGACTTATTAAATATTTTATAAAATTGTAAAATAATTAATTTAATAACATATGAAAAAGACATATTTTTTATTATATTAATTATAAAATAATTAATTTAATAATAATAATATATTTTATAAATTATTTTATATTATTAATAATATTTTATTTATAGTATATTTTGTATTTCACATTATAAAACTATTTGTAATTAATATTTTTTGTAAAATATCGTTTAATATTTATTACATATTTTATTATAAATATTATTTTTTAATATAAAATATATTTATAAAATTTAATATAATTATTTATATATAATTAAAGTATTTTTTTTATTTTATAAAATACAAAATAATTACAAAAAATATCATTTAATATTTAGTAAACCTTTTATAAATAAATTTATTTAATTTAAAAAAAATAATTAAATGAATTGATTAAAAAAGTTGATCGCGTGGAATCGAACCCTAACCTCCAGCATAGAAAGCAGACGATTTACCAATCAAGCTACGAACTCGTTGGGGAAAATTAAAATTTAATTGTACAAAAGCTAAGCATGAATTTCGAAGGCTGATTTCTCCGAATTGACTGGCCATTCGACTGAATTACATTGAGAGGTGAACACCCTAAAAGAGTACTACTATTACACCAAGTCTCGATCCCAAATGAATTTCCTTAGTCGTGCCCTCTCCTTGTAAGTAAAAAATGGGCAGATTTTTCTGATAGCATTTCCACTATTAGATAAGTCAAAAACTATTTAGAGGACCAGTTGAGTATTAATAAAAAAAAATGCAGTTTTTGGAAAATTGTCTTCTCAAGGTCATTTTTTTAAGAATTAATTTTCAGTCGTTTCTATCCAGGAAATTTCATACATAGCTAAATATGAGCAAATAAACCAGCTTCATCAATAATTACTGTATTTTTTTTACGAAAGTTTCTGAGAATCATCGTATGGATTAACAAAGTGATCTGAAGAAATAACTTGACATATGACAAATAAGAATACCTATCACGACAATTAAAAAAAATTATAATGCCTTAAATTGTGTAAGCCTTTTAGTAACACTTGTATGTCTCGTAAGGCAGCTATTAAAGGAGCAAATGAATTACATAAAGTATAAATGAAACGTAAGTGAAAAATATAATTCAAAATGCGTGATATATATATTATTTCATAAATCCTTAAAAATTTGGAGCCAAATTCACTCAGATATCCATTTAATATATAGATTGACGTAATACACTGTCATTTCTGATAAGAGGTTTTCTATTTCCCAAAATAGCCAGTTAAACTGAGGGACAAGAAGTATGAGTGATTTTGAAAAAGGTATGATTGTGAATATTAAAATGAGTGGTTTCACTATCTTCAATCATTCAATTTTGGCATTTCTTGTAGAACAGAGACTTGAGTTTTCAGAAAATGACAGCTAATCCAAAAACCTTAAAGTGTAAAACGGAATAGTGGGCACTAATTACTCGACAACAAAAGAGATGCCAAACAACTGAACATATTGCAAGTAGCAACAGAAGAGCTAAAACGTAACAATTTACATTGGTGTTTCAACCTAATGTCATTACAAAACAGACCTGAACACCAACTGGTTTTAATAGCTAGATAATAACAAGAGTTTCTTTAATTTAGCAACAAAGAGTGAAAGTAGGTTCGTGGGCTACATAACATCAAAATTGGACATTTGATGAATAAAAGAAGATTTTCTGGGGTATGACGAATCACTTATTCTGTATGATGTTAATATATCAGGTCCGTGAGTAACTCAAGTAGCAAGAAGTTTTGGATTTGGCTTAACACATGACAATAGTTCAAATAGGTGAGATAGAACCACTATCTAAGAAACTTTTTCTGGGTATATTTTTGATCTCTTAGTTCAATTGAAAACATCTGCTAATACCGGTTGAATATCTTCATATAATTTATAACTACTTTTATGGCCATACTGTTTCAAGAGGATTATGACTATTTATAACAGAACAAAACCCAAATGCCAGTCTAAAATTACTTTATATTGATTCCGATAAGTGACACAGAGTTTCAATTGCTTTGATAGCCACTTACGTAGAATTAACTGAAATGAGCATTAATGAGATGATGTTAAAACGCTTGTTAAAATCTCTGCTGTACTACTTTCTTTTATGAAGAAATGAAGATCTGCTATTTATTTAACATGGATTGATATTATTCCACACAAGTTTAGGCAGATGGTAAAGCTCGGGTATTGAAAAATATCTTCTGTCATCAAACCCAAGGTCGAGATTCCACACTATATTAGTAATGTGTTGCAAAGAGTTCCTAATTTTTGTGGGCATATACGCTACAGGATTCAAAAGTTTCCTGACTGAATCCATAACTTAAAAAACATCATTAATTAAATTACTTAAGCACATCCTCTTTCGTAATAAAATCCTTGAGCAACAACACTCTTTTGTCACCTCTTGTAAAAGAAATCAATTTTTAGCTCTGTCCTTTAACTCAGCCTGCGATGTACTTCTAATTTCATCTGCAGATTGGAATCGACGATCTTGAAACGACGTGCCAGTTCAGGAAATAGTCTGAAGTCGCAGGACGCGAGATCAGGCGAATAAGAAGGATATGACAAAACAGTTGTTTTCGTTTTCACCCCGTCGTTGTTTGAAGCATGTTCTTACGTACCACCACAGAAACCATTTCGATGTTATTAGCTTAGCGGGAAGTCTAAGGAGGTCCAAAGCGATTGCCATCTTCGACACTTTTTCTGCCCTCTCTGAAACGTCGATGTCATTCAAACGCTTGCTGTACATATGCTTCAACGTTTTGTAAGCCTTCATAGCATTCATTACAAAGTGAACATAAAACTTTATAATCATTGTTTGTTCTACAAACATCATTTATTTAAATTGCCGGTTACTAAATGTATCTACCAACAAAATACAACGTCGCGGTTAACCACCGACTCCGATTGATTTGGGATAAATCACATTTAGAAAAGGGAGAAAACATATCAACACAGAAACGTTAAAGTAGTCACTACTGCAAAAACTTTTCACGTTACAAGCTCATACCCGAGAACTTTTGAATCCTACCTTGTATATGTGGAGAAAAGATAATGCTTTTCAAGGACGTAGTTACATAAGTTATCCGACTACGTTCAGAACCGTGATTTTAAAAAATGGATATTTTCATGATATTTAGTGTCACTTAGATTCGAATACATGTATAAAATTTTTTTAGGGACATTTTGTCAAAAAAAATTATTTGAATACAATATTTCGGCAAGAAATTAACTTAGAATAACCTTTTGTAAAATGTTCTCTTTTTGTGAAAAATGCTTCTATTATAATAATATTTTGCCCGTATATAGCTCAGACCTCTCTACAGAGGCTCAGCAAGAAGTTTTGAAAAATTCACATTATTTTCAGAGTTATCACCAATTCAAATAATTATTGGTGACTCTTTCTTAAAGTTGCTCCCCTCTGTGGTCGTAAAATATGGATAAACCCACTTCTAAATTATATGTTTCAAAACTTCTAATTGAGCCTCTGTTGAGAGGTCTGAACTATATACAGGCAAAATATTATTAGAAGAATTTTTCACAAAAGGAGAACATTTTGAAAAAAAAGATTATTCTAAGTTAATCTTTCGCCAAAATATTGTGTTTAAATAATTATTTTTTTTGTCAAAATGTCCTTAAAATTTTTTATACATGTATTATAATCTAAGTGACACTAAATATCATGAAAATTATCCATTTATGCACTCTTCTAAAATCACGGTTCCGATCGTAGTCGGATACCTTAAATGATGGGACTCAAAAAAAAAAAATTAAATATTCTAAGAAGAGACTAAAATAACATAATACTCCAACCAGGAACCTTCCAGCTTCTTTTTGACTATTTGAAGAAAATGTCCTTCTGATATCAAATAATACTAAATAACATTATTTTTAACTTTTAGGTCCTATATAACCGAGAATGCGCTGAGTGGACATAAACTTCAGTAAATGAATGTTAATGAAGGCGTCAAATATTATATTTAAAAAAACTTCGGTTTTACTTGTAAATTTGAAAAAAAAGTTTCTGGTTATTTTGGTTCTATATTGTTTGCGACATGTGGGATGTATTTATTAGTATTTCATCTCGATAAACAATTGTACTGAATTGTTATATGTATTTATTGTTTGTAATTTTAATTTTTAACTAATGTACTTATTTTACTTTTACATTCATTTACACAAAACAGTTCGAAACAATTCAAATAATCATAAACTGATGCAAATAAAAATCATAAAATAATACAATCTTTAAAAGAAACCAATTATATATTACTTGAGACAACGAGTTTCACAAAGTTTTATACTTTGCTTTTGTTCAGCAATATTATTCATGCTGCAACAGAATAGCATAATGCACATACACATTCGCTTACAATATATACGTATTCTCTTACGTAGACTTAAAGAATAATCCACAATTTTCATTAACTTTTGCAGTTAATTTAAAACTAATTGAACTTGTGCTTAATAATGAATAAAATCCTATACAGAACAATTTACAAGACAATATAGACACAAACACTTTGATTATTTTTTCGATAGCATTTTTTTCTGCAAATGTTTAATTTAATAACATTGCATTGAGGATGTATTTACGCCTTTGACTATCATTTTAAACTATTTTCTTTGAGAAAATTCTATTGCTCGAATTCATTGAATACTTCTTCATAAAAAAGAACTCAATTTGTAAGAATATTCTTAAGCAAATGCTTTGTAATCAAATAAAGTGTATAAGTGTGAATGTAACGTTCAATATATTCCATGATTCCTCCGAGAAAACAACCAAAACAAGAAAATGGCAGAAAAGAGAAAATTCTTTGCGATTTAAGGAAGCGAATAAAGATGCACTCAAGAGAATTCAACGATCAGAACTTCAATTTAGTAAGTAAAATTTCAAAAACTGAATGAATTAAATTAGAAAATGTAATCATCTATCCCTGACTCTCTTGGGCAAGAAAGTAATTAAATATTTGTAGCAAATGGAAGAGGTGATGGTTGAAAGAAATTAAAAAGAAAAAAAAAAGTTATTTTAATTACTAAGATGAACTGATAAATGTCTTTGTCAGTTGGAAAACTTTTTGTGTAAGTATTTTGAATTATTCGATGACGAATGTTTATTCAATGCATATCCGAATTAAAATTTAATTATATTTCAAACTCATTTCGTAATCTAATAAAATTTTTACCCCTTGTTTTTTATTTTCAAAATGGAAAATTTAAATTTTCGTATAATTAAGAGACATTTTCCCTTTTAAACAGTATTGATATATTAAAATTTTTTAAAGGGAATTTCTTATGAAGCTATAATGTCATTTGAATGTTAAATGCATTTTATGTTTAAAAATTTGAAATGAAGCATTGATCTTGATTATAAGTTAATACTTATGAAAAGAAATGTGATTTTTTCCAGGAATTAATATAGAGATTTAAATCTATTTTAAAGTTTTTTTTTTTCTTTAAAAAATTTTAAAATTTATAATATAGGCCCCAATGCACTACATTAATTGTTTAAAAATTTTTATGATTCTGAGATCAAAAATACCTTAACTGGTTCTTCAAAATCATAACTATTTTTCATATAAATCAAATAAAAGGCTAGGGGGGGAAATTTTTAAATTTGAGTTTACAAACATTATAATTTTTAAAAAATATAAATACCGTAAAACATGTTTCAGTTTTTTAAAAACATTATATTAATTTTACAGATTTTAATTTGGTATCAGAGTCAAGTCTCTTTTTTAAAAACAAACAATTTAAAACAGAGCTTTATCTTCCTTCTAAATATAAATTTTTTCTGATAGGGAAATGCAAAAGGAAGGTAACTCTGCCCCTTGTAAAGAAAACGACATCCTTTATTTATATAAACTCCCCAACTGCTCTCATATTGTTCAAAGGGTATAGATCACTGATTATGAAAATTCCCATTCTCCATTCTTTAAGAGGGGGGGTCAACTAGGTCTGCTCTATGGGATTGAGGTCGGAAATCTTGCTGTTCACACCATGACGAATATCTTCCCTACCACATAAACCCCCATTAAGGTTTTTCTCTGTGCGGTGGGCATGATCATCTGTTAAAAC
>BMAV01001265.1:74493-87834 GCA_019973955.1 Trichonephila inaurata madagascariensis | reverse complement strand
CGCCCCCTACAACTCATCACTTCTACGAGTTTTCTCATACCGAGCGGACGTGCTCTCCCAGTCGTCCCGTCGTAGAAAGTGTTTCAATACTTAAGTGCATCTTTGTCTAATATTACTTACCTTTAAATTCAATGTTAATTTGTTATTGTTGTTTACCTATGTTAATCATAATAAATATATTTGTTTGTTATGGATTAAAGTTTTATTTCTCTCTCGTGAGTATTATCGACGTTAATTTTATTGTCGGCATCCCGCCGGATTTAGGCCTACCTCCCCCTATTATCAACATTTAATGTATATCCAGCAAATATATGTACATATTATTTTAAAGTAAATCATCTCTTACATAAAACTATTAGCTGCTATAAACGTTCTTCGCTCGGGAGAATTGAAAAATAAAACAAAATATATTGAAGGCTAAAGAGATTGTTAAGCAGTTAATTTTAAGTGAAATGTGCAAATTAAGCGGGAAAAAAAATGTCTTTTAACATATTTATGCTCAAAAAAACATAAAATTGTCCAACCATATTTGTAGGCCTAGCATTTGAAAAAAAAAGCCTTTTTTTGTCTATAACGCCCCCTTAACCTCTTTGCCGGTCGACTTTGGAAAATCCCCCCTTCTCAGCTAATATCTGCTCAGCAAAAGTAAAACGTTTTCTTAATTTCAAAACTGTAGGTTTAGTAGTAATGAAAGATAATTTTTTAAGTATAAAATTCTCTCGTAAAACACATTTGGGATAGATTTTTGCAAAACGTATTTCGTAGCGTTTTTCTACTACATGAAAGGAACATGCATGCTAAATTTGAAGTCTGTTGGCTTAATAGTTAAAGAACGGGAATATTTATCTTTGTATAACGCCCCTTAAAACCCTCGCAACTCTCTTTTTAAAAATCTTTTTTATGCTGGACCTCTATTCCATGACAGAAAAATGTCTGACAAATTTTGACAGCATGTCTGACAGTATGCATATCTATTTGTTCGAAAACGAGAATATTTATCAATAACACCGCTTTAAGCCCTCGTACTCTCGTTCGAGGTCAATTTTCGAAAAAAAATTATATTGTAGCGGTTCTCTACTCCATGAAAGAAACATGCTTGCTAAATTTGAAATTTGTTGGTAAACAGGAATATGAAACATGAATATTTATCTTTATCTATAACCCATCGCAACATTCCCTTGGGTATCGATTTTCTCAAAACCCTTTCTATATTCCTTCCTGAATCTATATTTCATAAAAGAAATATGCCTGTTGAATGTCAACTCCGCTGGTCTGATAGTTCGGGAGATATCGTGATGAGTTAGTGAGTCGCTTTTCTTCTTTATATAAATAGATTAATAAATATGAGTAAATCCTTTTAAATTAAAATGTAAGTTTCCCTTGCATCTCATCGTTCAAATCTGATAACATTTAAATTCTTTTTTTTTTCTGAAATCTGGAATAATATATTTGTGTCATTTCCAATACTGGACGATGTCCATTTTTGCTATATATCAGCGTTTCTCAAACTGTGAGGCGCACCCCCCTTGGGGGATTGACAACTCTACGAGGGGGCGCGAGCATATTGAAAAGTTTAAAACAGAAGATTTAAAAAAAATTAAATTCCTGAAAGTAAACAAACAATACATTTTGACATAATGAAAAATAAAATACACATTTACAGTGATATATTACACTTATAAATGTATCAGTGTTACACAATGTATTTTATATAATTAATTTAACAATACTAAATTAAAACAAGTTTAATAATTACCAGTGACCCCATGGGATTGTTATACATTAAATTATACAGAAAAAATAACACTCAACTTGAAAATTTGTACCGTTTATAATAAATACCATAACTGCCAAATAAAAGTTACGCTATTAGATTCCGAAAGCCAATCGTTTTCCAAGTAGGCGCATGTATAAGATATATTGGGGGTAGGGGAGGAGGAATAAAGAAGGAAATAATCTGAAATAAATAAATCCTTCGCAAACATCCTTTCATTGCATTCCAAAACCTTCGAAAAAAATTTATGAATAACAGTGCGAAGAAAAGATCGCATTTCGGAAAGACGTATATTTACGTCATGGGAAATTAATGCTTTGGCTGAGCCAGACGTTTATATAGGCCGGTGACCCTTGAGAGGTTAAAGTCGTATCGTAGTGTTAGCATCAACGTATAGTATTATTGAATTCAATACGTTGTTATTGTGTAAGGGGGGGGGGCGATGACAATTATGATTGAATATTGGGTCGCGAATATTTAAACTTTGAGAAGCACTGCTACATATTTATAATAGAGTATATCTATGGTGTGATTTATATTTATCAGTTAATTAAAATATTAATAATTGCAAATTTATTTTAATAACAATTTTATATGTGCACATGAAGCCTGAATTAAACTATTCATAATTTTCTGAAGCTCGTAAGCATATTCTTAGAATTCATGTATTTGCAATCAATTAAATGGATTCATTTCATAAGACGTCATTTTAAAAAGACAACTAGAATCACGTGGTTTCATTTAGTCTGTTTAAAAGTTCATGAGACATCTCAGTCACATGATGGATGCAATCAGTTTTTCCAACCATTCAATTCATGCTCGTCACTGCTTCCAAATTTTGCTTTGCAATAATAGCGCACGTAGGTATACAAAAAAATTGGATTCAAAATTAATCGTATGAATTTTTTTGCAAATTTTGCAATATATATTGAAGAATTTCAATACATTAACATCTATATTTAATCATAAAGTTTGAAACCATATCTTCTTTTTATAGTAAATACAAGTCTGATGCCAGTTTTGCACTCAATCCAAACCAATCCAATTAATATTGCCATTTAAGAGAGACAAATGATTTAAAACAATTCGTTATTAGAAAACCATTTCGCTGTAGAGGAAAATTTATACGATTCGCTCTCCCAGTATCACCGTTTTTCACTCACACGTTCGGTGTATTGGGGGACAAGAAAAGGCATAAATAAAAAAAATAATTAATTAAATCACTGTCAAGGTTATTGTATTGTATTCAGAGACTTTGAAATAGTTTAAGGTATCCTACTACGTTCGGAACCGTAATTTTAAAAAGAGCATAAATGGATAATTTTCATGACATTTAGTGTCACTTAGATTAGAACACATGTATACAATTGTTTTAAAGACATTTTGACCAAAAAAATATTTAAGTACAATATTTCGGCAAAAAATTAACTTAGAATAACATTTTTTCAAAATGTTCTCCTTTTGTAAAACATGCTTCTATTATAATAATATTTTGCCTGTATATAGCTCAGACCTCTGTACAGAGGTTCAACTATGAGTTTTGAAAAATCCACATTATTTTCATATTTACAACCCATTGAAATAATTATCGGCTTTTTTTTCTTAAAATTTCTCCCCTCTGTTCCTCTCTCGTAAAACAGGAATAAACTCACCTCTAAGTTATATACTTTAAAGATTCTAGTTGAGCCTTTGTACAGAGGTCTTAGCTACATACAGGCAAAATATTATTATAATAGAAGCATTTTTCGCAAAAGGAGAATATTTTGAAAATGGGTCATTCTATGTTCATTTTTTGTCAAAATATTGTACTTAAATAATTGTTTATTGTAATACTATTTTTGAAACAATTTTATAAGCATTTTCTCTCATATAAGTGACACTAAATATAATATTATTCATTTATACGCTATTGCAAAATCACGGTTCCGAACGTAATCAGATACCTTAAATTATAGCAGCGCACAGCAAAGAATCGTACTTTTGGAAGGCGTACCACAAACTCGTGGCTGGCATGTTGTCGCTGAAGATCCGCTAGGTGGAGGGGGCAGTAGCATGCTAAATCTATAGAGGCAGAGTGTTTTCCTGTTTTGGTAGTTAAAGAGAGAGAGAGAGAGGTGTTAGCATAGGTGTGGGCCTTGTCACTTGACCGAGGTTCAAAATTACAAGATGCGTCGCCAATTGCCCTTGTATTGTTTTTTAGTGCGACATTAATATAACTCTCGCTCTCTCTGCCTTTATCAATTTTAATATCAAAATTGTCAACATTACTAGATATAATAATAGATCATCAATGTGTTAGTATATATTTCTATTATCATTAAAGTAGATACTATTAGTAAAAGTTAGCTGTCATCAACCTTATTATCTCTCTATATATGTAAAAAAAATATTTCGAGATAGTGTAATAAATTTATTACAAATTATCGCAACAATGCCAACGTTCGAGTATACTCGGCAAGTTGTCAATCCCGATTTAGCATGTCTCACTGAATTGGCAACCATGTGCTTCGTTTCACATAATGTTGCCGATACGGGTGGAACTGTTCCAGAACAAATTTTGTGAAAAAAAATAACAAAATTATATAGAACTATGAAAAACATGTGAATTACAGTTTTATTATCCAAGCACTGAATACGAAATTTTCTCTAATTTGTAGAGGGTTGGTCCAACGTTAGGCGGACAAGAGATGAATCCTAGTCGTACTAATATGTATATTATTATTATTAGATGTTATTAATATTATAAGATAGTACTGATATCAGTGGTGTTATCATCATTATAGTGTATTATAGTATATATCTCATTAAGTAACACATACTACATTTTTTATGACAGCTGGGTGGCGTATTTGGTTTGGTGTTGGCCTTGTGTAGCCCAAGTTTGCGGGTTCTCCCTCGGCCCAAATTGGTGAATTTTCATGATGCAAATAGCGACAGTGTCCATGTCGATTATTCTGTATGTTAATTATCACTTCAGTGCTTGTTGGGCTTAGACCTACTCGGCAAAATTAAATTTCTACCACTCCTTTTGCATCGTCAGAGCTCTGGTGCCTCCCTCTAGGAAGGAAACTGGGCGTCAAAATCACTTATGGTGATTGGTATAACAATATGGTGCTGCGCTAAAAAGAAATTCCATCTCAAGCAGAATGTACAAAGTCTGCAGTACGAAAATACCAATCAGAAGCCCGATTAGAAATTTAAAAACAAGAATTAAAAAAAAAAAAAAAACGTTTTGGATGTTTAAAGCAAGGTTAAAGCATAAATAGAAAATGGATTTGTCAAAATTATACTCAGGATAAAAATCACAAAGAATGTTTTCAGTGACTATTCAATAAGGACTTTATGTAAAAATGCTCTAAACCAGGGGTGTCGAACTTTATGGATCAACGTGCCATTTTTTCTAAAGTGTTTAACGAGGTATAGGCATGCCGTCAAATAATTTTGACTTATGATTGTTGGGAAAATAATATTAAACTAAATACTAACAACTCAAAACTCTTTATTTACTTCGAAAAAAATATCTTTTGCACTTCTGTTGTTGTAGATTGGATGTGGATGACAAATATTTTATACTAGGATTATAAGATGTTACTTTTAGTAGAATGCATGCTGAATTGGAGTCATGCGCCAAATGGGGTTTCTAAGCAATTAATTATTTTCTATTATTTCCTTCTTTAATATACTCTGTTTCGCCTCAAGTTGGCAGCGTTGGGAAAGGTAAGGAATGTAACAATCCGCTTGAAAAAGTAGCTCCAACTAGTTTTGGAATTTAAATCAAAGCAAATGCACAGACAATTAATAAAAAGTATCATGTATTATAGAAATTGTTTGTTTAAAGATATATTTTAAGTTAATCACATCTTAAAAGCATTTCTTCTTTAATACCTGTGAACGAATACAGTTGAAAACAACACCGTGACTTTTGGCTGACAACAACAACATTTGGCTGAAAAAACCGGATTTCAAGATTACATTCTTCCAAAGTATTCGCGCCAAATCATCGCCATTTGCTTTGCGACTTGATAGTTAATGAATCAATATTTTTAAACATATTGAAATGCAAACTCTTAAATATCTTGATTAAATAAAAGGCTTACACTATTATCAAAAACCTCATACAATTTTAAAGAACAAATTTTTCAAGAGCATTTTTTTTCTTTCTGCTCGCCAAATATGGAAAATTTTATTTGTTATAGTCACACTCTTCTCCTAGAGTAACCCCATAGCGGCTGTAAATTGGTCATCGTACCCTTCCCAGCGCTGCCAACTTAAGGTGAAAAGGAGTATAATTAAATTTTATTGCTTAGATTTTGAAACAGCTGACTGGATGTAAGCAATAACTTCTTCAACCATATGCCATCATACTTAGGTCTTTACATTACAAGTTTTGCCTTCTTTAAGAGACTTAATGATTTTATTTCTGTAATTTTGCTTCAAAGTGTTGATTGGATGTAAAATAGATTATTTTATTCAATGCCATAGTAGATTGGGTTTATTTTTAAAGTACCGCCTACTTTGCTTTGCTAAGTTCAATTGCTGAATTGATTCTAATGAAAGCGGTGATTGGACGGAAGTTTCGATAAATTTAACCAATGTAATCATTATTTTGCCACTATTTTTAAAGTACCTCCTTCTCTTAGACGATCGTAACATTTTAGTGATCAGATTCAAATCAACATTCTCATTGTAAGTAAGGTACAATTATTTTAACCAATATTAACATAGATTTTTATTTTTTAACGCACCGCCTTCTTTACAGCATTAATTAAATTTTATTGGTCTGTTCTATTAGAAGCCTTGATTGAAGATACATAGTAGAAGTAGCCAATGTAATCGCAGTTCGACTTTTAAACTTTAAGACCATTTTCTTTAGAGGTGTTACTAATTTTATTTTTAGATTCTAACAAATGTGACCAGTGGATGTTCGCCATAATCTTTTTCGGTGCTAGTTTGATATCGGGCAGCTATGTATCAAGTTATTGTTTATGTTCGGCAAGATGGGAGATAACATTCCAATATGGTTACCTTGATGTTGTATCGTCTGGTGATGTGTGGTTGCCATGGCAGAAGGTATATTTGAGTTCTTTTGTATTGGTTTTTTTCAGCGGTAACCCTATGAATTTCAGAGGATTTTAATTCGATTTCTTAGACATTGTACCAATTGTTGTAATCGTTCTTCACTCTAGTTGCTTCAGTGTTCTGTTGTATTTTGTTCTACAGATATTTCTAATATGATTGATGAGTAAGAGATTATTTTTAAAAAAATACTATGAACCCGGTGTTTTTAACTATTACTGCAGATTTTGCTTTTAAATTTTATTTTACTTTTAAATAATGCACTTTTAGAAGTTCCTTGCTCGATAAAATTCATTAAAGAAACTCATAGTTTTTGGAATATTGTAAGATTTCAATAATTTTTTCCATTGATAATCATTATTAATTTTTTTATGTATCATATTTTTTATTTAAAATATAATATAAAAACACAGCTGTTATTATATATTATAACTGGATTATATTATTTTTTATTACATTTATTTATAAATATTACTGTATTTTATGTTATTTATTTGTAGTAATTATATTATATGAGTATTATTGTACTATATAATAATGTTGTTACTATATATATATATATATATATATATATATATATATATCCATCGGCACAGGCCAGATCAAAGCCCATGAAATTCATCATTGCAAAAGGCTGAGAGACGCCTGTCGATTACCGTAGCTTTGAGCACCATACAGGTGACTAAACTATTTAGCTCAGTTTCATCCCAATTTTGAATGAGAACACACTGGGGGTGGTCCGAAGCCTCCCACCTCTCTTCCCTTTCCATCACCTTCACGAGAGGACTTGCGGCTCGATGGCTATTTAAAGTACCCCCATGCCGAGAAGGCACTATTTATTTACGAACATCCATGTCTTCTCCGGGATTCAAACCCAAACACAACGGCACCGTAGTCAACGTCGCCAACCATTATACCGGATGTGCGACCACTATATAATTATTATTATATTATAAACATTATGATTATTTTTAATATTTTTTATAATTACTATTAAAAAAAATATATGATTATTCCATCTAATAATTACTATTGTATAGCAGTATCTGAATATTATCTATAATTACTATTAAATTGTATTCAGGGTTTTCGTGTAAATCAGACTGCACGTTATACGGCGAATAAATTTAAAAATTAAAAATTGCAGCTGGAAATTCGGTATATATCATATAATACATTATTGTAATTTTTATTATATTACATTGATATTCATTGTTGACTGATTTTCGTTTGTTTCATTCTATTCGTATATTCTTCATTTAAAATATATTTCAAAATATTTCTTAAAAGAAGTTTCCACAAATTTTCATTAGAATTGAAGTCAGGACATTTTCCTGGCCAGGATAACAATAATATTTAGTCAAGAAGCAATGACTTTAAGTAAAAGAGAAGATTGAACACCTAGAAAGAGATGTGTGACGATAAAGTGGTATTTTGTACGTTAAAATTGCAAGACAGATGGTGCGGTGACTACATTTGGGAATGAAAGTTTTTGTTTAAGAGATGTCAGAAGTCAAATTTAATTAAAAAAACGAAGCAGGAAAAGACCAAGAAAGGTTCACCACAACCGTTGAGGTCAGAAAAACAGAAACACACACTATGTCTCCAAGATAAAAGATTGTCAGACATGGTCATCAGAATTTATTTGAATGATGCTGGGGTTTCTGTCGGTTTGAAAACAATCAGGGGAAGATTAGAAGAATTATGTAAAAACCTTATCTCAAATTACCGCAGTGCTAAAAAAGCCTACAGTGGACAAAGGAAATCATTAATTGGACAAATTATTAGTGGTCGCGTTATATGAGGGGATGAAACTAAGATATCTGTATACGGTAGTGATGGCCGATACATGTAAGACGTAGTATATGAGACATGCTATATATTACTGCATCCAGACAACTTTGAAGTATCCACATAGTTTTAAAATTTGGTCATACATATCAGTGGATGGTATCGGGTCGCCTTCATATCATCGAGGGGCTGCTGAATGTCAGAAAATACGTTGACACCTTTCAAAAACTCAAACTTCTAACTTCCATCAGGGATCTATTTACCAACAATGTAACAGTTTTTAAGCCAAAAAATATGTGACGAAATCTGTGTTAGAATACGGTAATATTTTGCTCGAAAATGTTTCCCCAAACAAAAGTTCATCTGAGAAAAAATTACTAAATGAACACAAGATTTCGCAAGTTTTTGAAAATGATGTTCACCTTGGATTTCAAGGTTATTGACTAATCCGCATAAGTTTATTATTTTCCCAAATAGAAAAAAAAATTGTTTCTCTGTGTACAATTCGAAAATAAAAATGAGTGAAAAATCCATTGGAGGATTGTCTTTTACATTTCTTATTCACATGCAGAAAATGTAGCAATGAGCAAAAATTTAATTCCAGAGTATTGATTGGAGTAAAAAAAAACATATCTGAAATCAATAAATGGTCTGTTTTGGCCATGCGATATATAGGCCAAGAATTGTCCTCACTCGAATCCCGGAGAGAACATGGTTCTTTGTACATTTTTAGGCATTTGCGGCATGGGTATTCTAAATAGCAGTCAAACCTCAAGTCCTTTTTTTAGGTTTTTGGAAGAGCAAGAGAGTTTTGAGACCCAGACAACAATCAGGATGTTTTTCCTCAAAATTGGGTGTCACTTGTAAGGTGTTCGAAGCTACGAATAACGAGTGTGGTGACCACGACGAATTTCGTTGGCCTCGATCTGACTGCGTCAGACATCTGGAATTTACAAGAACCAGACGAAGAATCTACGGTGCTAAGATGCCTTAACAAGGCGAGAAGACCAGACCCTCAATGAAATACAGAGAAAGGTCCAATTTTTTTGAGGAAACAGAACACGTTACCTAGAACAGACAACAACTGCTTTCTGTACTCCTTAAAGATGAGTCTGTATTGACACTGGAGAGTGATTCAGAGTGTCTGCTGACTGACGGGACTCAAACATCCAGCTCTCATGAAGTACTGGTATATCGGAAACAGTCACTTTTATTACTCGAGATCTGTGGCCGCATACAACTCATAAGATTATTGAGAAGCTGTAGCTTTCCTGTTACGCATAGCTGCAATGGATAAATGATGAACTTCTCTGGATGTCGTGGCTCTAAAATGACCTTAAGTAGTATTTCTCTCTGCGGATTCGTAATAATGAATCTGTTCCCCTAGGTGTTACACGCACTTGCACGCTGGGTTTTAAATTTAATTCTCTATAAATCTGAAATTGAGAATGATCTGCTTCTAGCCTATCCATAATGCACCACCTAATATCATTATCCGTATGTTGGTGATTATTCATTTTTACAGTCAGAATTTATTTCCCGGAAACCTTGGATTCCGGAAAATCCTAATATTTCGGCAATTTTTTTATTACCTTGAATTATACTTCATTCCTGGAATTCCCGGGTGTCGCCGGGACCATAACACGCTGGAATAGTTTGTTGGCAATGCTTGAAAGATTTTTATAAATAAAGTAAGCAATTTTAAAAGCATTAATTGACATTAAAGGAGAACAGATGATGACCAATATAGAGTTTGAAACTGTGACTAAAAATGTAGCAGGCTTAAAGTCAGTGAAAATTAGCTTAGAAAAATTATGCAGTCGAAATTGAACTTTGCTAACTGTAGAAGGTGTATTTTCTTTCGTTATTGAAACATTGAACGAACAAAATTCAGAATTTGCGAAAAATATGAAATATTCTTTAATCAACAGTGTTAAGGTATCCAACTAAGTTTAGAACCGGGATTTTGAAAAAGCGTAAAAACTAATATTTTTTTTAATACTTTGTGTCACTTAGATTAGAATACAAGTATGAAATTTTTTTAAGAATATTATTACAATAAAAAGTTAATTAAATGCAATATTTTGGCAAAAAATTTATTTAGAATTATTTATTGTTAAAATATTATCTTCTTATGGAAAATGTTTCTGACTGATGTTTCTGTAGTACCGATATTTTGGCTATATATTGCTCAGACCTCTGTACAGAGTCTGGACTAGAATGTTTGAAATATATCACTTAGAAGCGGATTTATGCATATTTTACTACAACAGAGGGGAGAAATTTTAAGAAAAAAAGCCTGATAATTATTTCAATTCGTAATAACTTTGAAAATAATGTGAATTTTTAAAAAAATCCTAGTTCAGACTCTCTGAAGAAGTTTTTACTTTATATAAGCACACAAAATACTTTTATTATAGAAGCATTTTATATAAAAGAAGAACGTTTTGTAAAAAGGTTATTCTAAGTTAATTTTTTGCCAAAAAATTCTATTTAAATAATTTTTGGCGGTCTTAATGTCCTTAAAATAATTTTATACATGTATTCTAATCTAAGTGAAACTAAATATCATGAAAATTATTCATTTATGCGCTTTTTTAAAGTCACGTTTCGAACGTAGTCGGATACTTTAATCAGAGATGCGTTAATTTAATAGGATTAATGCAATACCTGAGTTTTGAGAGAAAATGCGAAGCAGCTGCAGTTACTGTCAATATTTCGCGATTGTCTGGTAAAAATTGTTTAGTTAGTTAATCCCAAATGATAAGAATAAGGATTTTCAGAGAAGATGAATCAATATCTAATTATTCGCACTCAGAAGAAGAGAGCATGGATATCCTGAAAAAAAAACCTCTGACGTTTGACAAAAATAGGAGAATGCAATTTACTCAGAAACAAACGTTTTATATTTTTCCTACAAAGAAAAGTACTCGTTTCAACAAAATCAAGAAGCAAGAGATACATTTGTTCGACTCGACTGAAAAACCATCACCAAACATTATAAGACTATGTGAGGCTTTGCAAACAATTCTTCCAATGTTAGTTGAAACCGGAGAGAGCATTTTTTGCTGCCTCAATCTTCATCAGAAAGCTTAAAACTAGGCTGAGTAATAAAAGTATAAATTTCTTATGCTTTCGGAAATGCAATTTTAAAAATGAATAATCACTTTATTATATATTTTTTGTATGTTTCAGCTCATTATATAAATAAGAATTAATTTCGGAATTGATATTTATCCTTATTTTATATAATTATTATTGATTTTATTAAAAAAATAAGTTGCTTTTTTAAAATTTTTCAAATTTTGATGTTTTTTCGTGAATTGTGGGAACAACAATTACATTCCCAGGAATGGAAAAATCCGGGAAATCAGAAACTCTACCTATTGTTCAAGGAAAACACCAAGTTATTCGGTGAGGTATGCTCGCGATAAAAGTACCCACACACATGTAATCGTACACATTCTACGTAAGAATAACAAACAAATTATCCGAATTAAAAAAAAAGATATTACAATTAAAATGCTTATAACTTTATATTATTTTGTTAATTTGCATTGTCTTCAATTGAATACAAATCTAAAAGAAAAGTGTGAAACAGTAATTTATAGGAAATTAAGTATTAGTCTCTCTCTCTCATCAATATAATCCTGGTTCTTAAGGTCGAGTTTCGTTACATTTCGATTTTAATTTATGGCCGCAATATGAATTAACTTACGGGATACTGTGGTGACGGACTTCGTAACTTACGGTCAAGCCCCGGTCAAGTGATGAGGCATGAGTTGGCAAACATTTACCACATACCAAAGGAAGACTTTCAGCCTCCACATGTTTAACGTGCATCAGTCATTCTGTAACGCAAATTTTTAGTAACTCATGGTTTTGAACCCAAGGTTCGACAATGCTAGTAATAATCTTAAAACCATGGATATTTGGCTTGCCAATCATCGAGATACATTGAAAGCAATCCCCGAATGAAAATGGTTTTTTCGATGTCCACAAAATAAAATCTATATTATTTTCAAAACTAAGCCATTATGGTATTGATTTATGTATATAAAAGGATAATTTTGATTTTAAAAAAATGCTATATGTACTTCTCAAAAAATTAAGTTAAAATTTTCATTTGCTTTCAAAGTAGCACAGTGGGCATGATTATATTTAATGAACTGTGATGATTAAAAGTTGGCTTCTAGATTAAAAATGAAACCATTTCTTTCGTTTAAAACTGGAACGTCCGGGATTTCGATTATCCTTAAATGTCAACCGGTGTCATTTTGACACCGCGGTATAAAATATATAAAATAATCGTTTTAACTAAATGATTGCAGGACTACTATTCAATAGGTTTCAGTTTTAAGACTTTTTAATATTATTTCAGGTAATTGTCATACATTATGTTCATTTATATCATAAAAAAACTGACGTTGACATTATGTGTCGGGGCCAATTCTTTGTTGCAAAACATTTCGAGTCGCCAATCTGCCAGGGTATTACTATTATGCAGTATCCGTTTTGTGCCATCCCTAGCGACACACACATATATATATATATATATATATATATATATATATATATATCGGGATTTACTGGAGTATTATCAATTACGTCAGACTTTCTTCAGATTCCTTGCAGTCACTTTCATTCAATCTTATATATTCATCGGAATTTGAATTAGAGTCAATTCATTCTCAGAAAAC
>BMAV01001265.1:13416-24444 GCA_019973955.1 Trichonephila inaurata madagascariensis | reverse complement strand
TGGTTCATGAAGTGTTGAAAAATGTCAACTACTGCTCTAAAGTAGGCACAGCAGACAATTTCTGTATCTATACAGACAATGAAGCAACACAAAATGTCTACCCATAAGCATTGTAAAATTAACCATTTGACCTCAAGAAGAGTCATTTTAAAGTTATTTTCAAACTTGGCACCTCCCCTATGGATACAGTGCAAATAATTTTAGATTCAAAACATGCCAAAAAAAACCATAATATCTTGGGAGTATTCTGTTTACAAATTACAAATGAAATATGTTTTGAAAAGTTTTGTTAATATATATATATATTTCCACATTTTTTTTTTATAAAAAAAATAATACCTTAAGTGCAAGTGGTTAAAGATATTAGAAATATGTGCTTTCTCTTTTCTTTCTTTTTAACCAGACTGAGCTACAGGAAAACGTGGTTGGGTACAGCTAGCTATAACACAAACTTAAATGATAAAAAGCTATCAAAATACAATTATTAACAAATTATCAATATTTTGATGAAATCACCAAAAAAAGTTGCAAACTAAGGTAATTGGGTACTGTTGCAACTATATCAACCACGATTTTGTTCGCGTCATACACGGTAAATCGGCATCTAAGTAATAATGTTGCCAATATGGTTACGATAATGCATAAATATCAAAACACTCACAAAATATACATTAGAAATCTTAATTGTCCCATTTGTATTTCAGAAAAACACCTAATAAAATTTTGAAATTACACAAAATGACAAAATTTTGTGAGTCTAATATTATTGCCCCAACTATTAGAAACTTCAATAACTATTTTGTGGGAAAATTCACTACCAAGTGCAAAAAAGTATTATTATTGTCCACAGACAGGCATAGAATGTTTTTCTCTTATTGAATGCATAGTGCAGTATTTGGCGATGTCTTTTGATTTTAGGTAAATGTCCGACTAAAAAAAACACAGGTAATAAAAAAAATTATATATTAATTTAATTTAGATTCATTGGAGAAAGATTTTAGTTGGTACGCTACTTGTTTCTGGAGAGATTTTGAAATCACGCCAAACACATCCGTAGTATACAGAATTAAAATTAGTATTTTATATATAAAAATTATCCAAAGTAAATATCCTGAGCTTAAAAATAAATTGAAAAAATGATATACAATACTAACACTAATTGACATAAAAGGAGCTGAACTACCTTTATCAACGCGAAAGTATAATTTGAAAAAATAATTACAATCTTACAACCACCTGCTTCTTCAACATGTATTTGAGCCATCTGTCTGTTTTGCTCATTCACTGATGCCTGCTCTAATTTCATGAGCAACTACCCCTCGCACTGCATTTTTTGGTCAGTATGATGACCTAAGTTTGAGTTTCTGCAATACAATTTTATGTACTGAAGCCGATTGACTGCAGTTAAAATGAAGGTTTAAACAAAAACATATGAAATTACAAAACAGCTCTGAGTGGACCTTGTATCCGAATTCTTTTGGGGCCCTTTTTCAGATATGAGCACCATGCATATAAGTGGAACTATAATAACATTCGTTGGGGCCCCTGCATCATTGATACAGCGGTAGCTCTACGTCCCTGACAAAAGCAAACTATAATAACTGCAAGTATGTTTTTAACAAATTACTAATTGAATCTGTTTAAGAAGGTTATAATCTTATAAAGCAATCAAAAACAAAGGTGGAATATTTTGACTCAAAATCAGAAAATCTTAGTTTTACCATTTGTATTTCAATGGTAACATAAAATGAAAGGTACTTACGTATTATCGTAACCTATTGGCGACATTGTATAAAACGAAGCACAGGATTGCCAATTACGCGCGAACAACATCTGCGAAAATGGAATCGCCAACTTTGCGAGTTATCATGAAAGTTGGCGATTGTTGCGATAATACGTAAGAATCAAATGAAATTTAAAAATTTGTCTAAAACAGAGAAAAAACATTCTTATTAAAAACGTTGATTAATTCTGTCAAATTAAAATGTTTCCAAGTGGGAAAAAATATTGTTTCCAAACATTGAATGTTATATCGCGGCATTTAGCTACGTCTTTTTATTTGAGGTAAATGGTTAACGGAAACTATTTGGTAGAAAAATAAGTAGCGTACAGAAGTCAATTATGTAAATTTCATTTTCGCTTAGTAAAGAGAAATAAATTTAGCTTAAAATAACAGAAAAAAACACGATGTATAATATAAGCAAAGTCATAAGCATCCCACGATAACACTATCCGATTGTTGCCAAAACTACAAAACAAAATTTGAGTTGTTGAAAGAATATTTTTTAAAAAATAATTTATTCGAAAAATAATCCCGATTACCTATTAAAGAACAAAAAATAAGATAAATATGACAACCAATAAACATAACTATAGTAGAAGTATACCACAATTCGGAAAAATCTGTGCGTAAAGTTTAGATTTTTGCATTCAGAGCGAATCGTGACATAGTATGACGTCATAACACCAAAATATCACTTAAAAATTAAATTTAAAAAATTTAGAGTGAATTTCGAAATAAAAAGTACATAAGAACCTGACCGGAGTCAAATTCAACATTCTGTCAAAATTTCATATAAATCCATGCAGAACTTTTTGAGTTATGCGATCATACACAAACCAACACAACATTTATATATATATAGATTATATAAGTGTTTCCTCAATTTATAATGTAATGATTTTATTTAGGTGTCGTTAATACTAATGTCATCCTGTTCGGGTTGAGATTCATGAAATTTATCGTGGCTATACGGGGCTAGGATATGCCTGCCCTTACTTCACAGAAAATTTGCAATTACAACCTCCCATTCCCCGTGTTCGAGCCCTCAGTACATCAGTTAGTGTCACTAACCACTTTCGAATTTGCTTATGTGTCTGGCCCATTATTTATTTAATTTAAAATGTAGTTTTCTTAAATATATGATGACAAGTTTTTTCTTTTCTTTAAGAAAATGTCTTGGGTTGACACTTTTCTTTGGATTGATATATTTTGAAATCAACGACATGATAAAACTGTAGTTGTAATTTCTCAACAGCCACTGATAAAACTGAAAATTATTTTTCAGACTTTCTCTCTTTCAGAACATTAATTTCCTTTTTTTTTTTTTTTTTTTTTTTTTTGCCAATAGCTCTGTTTTTACAAAAATATTTGTGGAAAAATATGAAAAATATAAGCATTATTAGTTAAATTCCTAGCACTTTCTATTTTTTCTAAAAAAAGTCATTTTATTTAATATCTGTTGTATTTCCAGGTATTATTTGAATTTCATACTGCAGAAAATTAAAATATTATCCACAAAAAATTATAATTTAAGATTATTAAAAATTGGATATAGATAGTAACAAAAAAATAATAATTCTAATCCTCCTTGTATAAGGTAACGCAATACACCTTCACAACAACGTTTTTTTTATTCAAGTTCAAATTAGTGCACTTTTTTTATCATATTTGGAATGCACTCACAAAATATTTCTTTGCTAATGCTACTTTTGATACACATACTATTTAACTATGTATGCAAATACGTCGAAGAAATAAAGATTATAATCCATAGGATTATAATCCATAGTCAAATTGAAAAAAAGAAAGTGAAGTTTTTTATAGGTACATTGATTAAGTGAAAGTTTTCCCCATTTTTTGAAATTCTTTTGTTTGAAAAGGGGGAAATAAGGATCTTTACGTATCACATGAGAAAAGGAGAAGTTGTAATTCCATGTCCTGGTTTTTCGAGTCATTTTATTTTAATAATTCATGTTTTTTTCCATCTTTCCAAAGAGGAAACATTATCGAGAGAAGTGTAGTTGGTCGAAACGTTGTTAAAATACAAGATATAAATATATTTATTTAAAAGAAGTGAGGATAGAAAAGGTAGAATGGACTTACTTAAATATTTCCTAATGATCATGAATTTTTGATTCTGTCTAAAATTATGACTCGTGGAAATACATTTATCTTACAGTTTATATATTTGTGATAAAAATGATTCTTTAGAAAATAAAATACATAATTTCTCTTACATATATGTCTGGAGAATTCTAATAATTAGGAACATTTAAATGGACTTGTGCTTGGAAAGGTATTTACATTAACTTTCTAACTTCTCCGCAACATCAACAACAACAACAAAAAAAAAAAAAAAACCTTTTTAGACAATAGTCTAAAATATATTTTAAAACCATTCAAATTTAAAGAATGGACTTAAGGTGGTAATTTTTTAAAGTTGAAAAGGAATATTAATGGTCATATCGTTGAAATTTGTTTCTCAAAACCTGATGACAATCTCCAGGTAATTTAAAGCAACCTTTCTTAATTCATCTTTTATGGCTTATTTTCATGAAAGAGCAATGTGAATAAGAGAAAACTACGCTTTAATAAAAAATGATCACAAAAATTTGAAGCAAAATATATTTTGAGCTAAAGTTTTATTATTTTAAATGAGCAGTTTTCGAGCCACTTATAAAAAAACACTCAGCGTCTTTTTTTTTTTTTTTTTTTTTGGAATTTAATGGTTTTTATTGTTTTTATAATGCCAGATTGAACGATTGCAGATCGAGGTCCCTGAAGTTCACCGAGTCAAAAGGCCAGTTTTTACGTCTGATGTCAGCCTTGAACACCATACAGGTGATAGTGTGAATTGGCTTAGTTCTACTCCAATTTTAAGGCCAGACAGCATGGGGTTGTAGGGTTTCTCCCAAGAAATTCTTGAGAAATTGTGGTTCGAGGAATATCTAGAAATACTACATAATTATAAAAAATCATGCGTTATCCGGGATTCGAATCCAGGCTCTTCGCTACAACTGTCAGCACCAAAACCTAATATTTAAGATAGGCTACTGGAATTTAATTTTAACAATATTACTAAGCCCAATTTAACTACATAACTCCTTTTCATTATTAAAATACCTATTATTTTTAATTGTACATACAATGTGGGACAGGCTCACGCGTCTTTTCTTTAACATAACTTCTGGGTTCTTTGGTGGCCAAGATTAATGGCAACTCTTTTCCAACCAAAACCCAAGAAGCGAAATGTGAACAAGAAATGCAAATAAGATAGATTTTAAAAGAACAGAAGTTTCAGTAAGCAAAATGGCAATTTGGGGAAATTTATGTTTGAAGAGATACAAGCATGAATTGACAGCCACTCGTGAAGTTACCTGGAAAGTAAACCAGTAATACAAGGTGCATACCATTGCACGCGCGCCCAGACGTCTCCATATAGAAATCGAATTTTAGTTGGATTAAGGTAGGACTGATTATTTGATATTAGGACTTGTAATATTATTAGAAGTGAGAGTAGGTGGATTGAATAATTATTTAGAGAAAGTGGTCTAAGTTACGCGATTCGGGTTAACTATCATTGTGTGTGTTTGTTCATTCTAGATTCCCGCCATTTAAATTTATCTAAATTGTTAGACATTTAAGTTCTATTTTTAACAAAGTCATATTAAGAATTTAAAATGTATATTCCTTTTCCAAATACTACACCTCTAGCTCACGCTGACAATCAAAGATACGGTCACCAAAGGGGGGAGGTATCACAAATGTTCTACTTATCTACATAATTTCCTAGTTAATTTAAATATTAATTGCTACTAGGAACCAGTTTATGAATACCTTCTCCAAAACTCTCTCACCTGTATTGATAGGTAGTTATGTACGGTCTGAGCCTGAATTTATGGAAATTTCGATGAGTGCAAAGAAACTGTTAATCTCCTGTTAGCCTGACTTTGGTTTCAAAGGCATTTCCTAAATCATTACTGATTACGTATGACTGACCATAATGATATTTTTAAAGGATATTTTTCAACCTTTCTTTAACAATCTCGTGCGTTTTGTGACTTAATGTCACTCATTGCATTGCCAACATGCATCTCACATGCCTAGAAATGAAAGACCGCAGAATTTGTGTTTCTTGCTGTAAAAACCCAGATCACTGAACGTACTTTACATTCGGCATTTCGATTTACTTAAACATTTTAGTAACCCCTATAGACAATTCCTTTCAATGATAATAGTTACATAAATGATGCCGGTATCTTACGAGGGCAATCCTTTTCAATCACGCCTTAAAATGCAAAATGTTTTCATGAACGAATTTGGTCAAAAATTAACATTTATATAAAGTCAGTTGTATAAGTATCGGTAATAAGGTAATAAGGTAAATGGGGACTTGTTGCCGTTCTTAAGGATTTTTCGATTAGTTCATTGAAAATTGAAGAAAACCAGACCATGAAAAAAATACACTTTATTATACAATATTTAATTGGCTATGTATACAAGTTAATTCTCTTCTTAAAACTCAAACTCAGTAGCGCAACAGTTCCTGAGGGCTAGGGCCTACTGTGCCCATCCAAATACACGTGGCCATTGGGCGCTGAGGTGCATGAACAGATGTCCTAATCATATGGTCTGTCTGAAGTGTGACCCCCAGTGTTTAAGTCCCCAAGCAAGCTTGGTACTCATTTATTGACCCACTGCAGTAGGGATGAAAGGCTAAGTTGAATTTGCCCAGTCCGAGAATAGAATCCGAACCTGTTGTATGAAAGAGCGATGCGCTACCGCTCGACTACTGGGTATTTAATTCTCTCGACTCTGGGTCTTTAATCATAACTGTATTGTACTAACAACTACATTCTGACTGCATTCCGTATCCTACTACATTCTGAGACTTATTTTTTAAATTTTCTAAAAATCCCTAACATTTTTGCATTTTTAATTTCATTTTTATGCACTATAATAAAAAACACAGTTAGAAATAATATACATACATAACAATTTACAAAAATGTTAACTTTTAAAGAAGTTTTAGTTAAATTTTGAATTTTTTTCAAATGCTCTATTTTTAAAAATAATTTATATTTTACAAAATAAATTGCTGCAGCACATTTTTTAAACATATGTCTAGAGGCCGGACTAAAAGTTTTAAAATATTTCTTTTGAATAAAAAGTTAGAGCTAATCGAAGCTACGAACTATAAATTTTATTTATATTTTCGATACTTTTATAAGGAACTCAACCATAAAATCACTACAAAGTGTTCCATTTCTTAGCTTTTAGACCAGTCGCTAGGTAATACTAATAATAACATTTGTGTAAAATTTCATGCAAATATCTCTACTGGTTATTTAGATATCACATTTGAAATATCAAGAAATTTACAAAAACATAGTTTTGAGTAAAATGAATTTAAACTTTAGAAATGCAATTTTAAAATAAATTATTACTAGTACATACTTAAAACTCTCCTGATTTATATAACACACCTTCAGACTTTGATATTTTATTCAATTTTTTCTTTCTTTGAGCCCTATTTTTTTTTCTGACTGATTTCAAACGAGGTAAAGAATGTCGTTTTGAGTCATTGACTCGAATGATGTCGAAATATTTGTAGTTACGCAAGGTATAGTAACCTGCATTTATGCCAAGAGCTTTCAATATCTCCAACAAACCATTGAAACCTTTATTAAAAATAATAACGGCAATATAAGCACCCAAAGAGAATGTTTTCAGCTCAATAAAAGTTTCCTTTGGAACAATTTGCCACAAACAGCCATTGAACGAATAATTTGCATTTTGGGTTTTACCGTGGACACACTTCTGTAACAATTGTTTATCTCACAATTTCATGTACTCGGATTTAACTACATTTAAAATTTTTGCAGAAAGACCTGCACTTTTTTCTAAAAATCGTTTGCCGGTTGCTTTTGAGCGCTGGTATGCACACCAACTATCAGCTCCGATTGGACACTGTCCATGCATGGGTTTTTCACGGCTTGAGCAACAGTGAAAAAATGCCGCTATGGTAGCACTTTGCATTGCCTCGATGTTATGAGTATTACTTTTAAGGGCAATGCCATAGTAGTTTTGGATTTTATCGATTATAACATCAGTGAGTTTTCCTTTCCCTCCGAGGTGTTACTGGGTTTTTTTAAGCTTTCTTAGCCGGCTACCTACTCTTTCTTGGATGTGTTCTATACACTCATATTTGGTGACACTGTTGATACCGTACATATCTTTCACTGCAAGGTATCCTTGGGAGTCACCATCACCATAAAAATGAACGTATTTCAGATTTCTCGTGGTACAAGAACGCTCGAAGATTCTGTACCCACCGACGGATTCCATGCTTGAAGCAGATCCAAGATGATTGCAAGAACATGTATGTAGAACTGGACTCTTAGAGCTCTTCAATGTATTGCAAATTCTGCAAAACTTTGACATGATCTCCAAATCTAAAAGCTTAAGGTGTCAATGGATAATGCTGCAACACAGCCACTCAGGGAGGAATGACCACGTCTTTGCCAAGTACCATCAACAGATACTCCACATTCTGCAACTGCCGTGTTGGAACATTTTTTGAAGTTTCTCACTTCTAAAGCAGCGTCATTCATGGCATCTTTAGCTGTTGATGTAACTGCAGCCAAGAGCTTTTTCTCTCATAGTCTGTATGCCCCTTTTGTCACACAAGGCATATTCAACGTAGCACACAGTTTTTTAGCAGACGAATAACCACTTCCAATTACTCGCATTCCACAAACAAATTGAAAATTTATGGCACTTTGCTTGTTTAACTTCTCAGTAGATGAAAATGGGAGTATGAAATAACATTTGGAGCATTTTACTGCTACATTGGAAGCCAATCCAAACACAGAATCTTCATACATATACATATTATTTTCGAAACATTCTGGGCAGCACAAACTGGCAAATATATTTGCCAAAATATTTAAGTCAAATATTATTTTACTTTTTAATGATCCATTTAAACATTCGTTGTTCTGAGAAGAGTCTTTGAAGTAATTCAGTTTCAGTTCGCTACAAGCCTGTACATTTTCACTTTGCTTTGGGTTAGTAAATCTGTTACCAGCTAATTTTCTTCTTCGGGAAAATGACTTAACTCGTTGGTTACCCATTATAATCAAGTAAAACAAAAGCGGAATATCACCGAACAATAAAAAAAAAATTTTCAATTAAAGCGAAAAAGTTAAGTTTTTAAGAAGAAATGCAAGAATAAATTTCTAAGACCTAAACCAAAATAAAAACAAGAAACAGATGTTGCCAATCGCATAAGTCAAAATAAAAGATTGAAATTGTTGTCAATCAATGAAATAGCTTTAAAAATTCTTAGATATTGTTTTTAAATTTATAATGTGATGAAACTGAAAAAAACTAGCGGCAAAAAGAATGTTTAGAAATCCACTTCCGGTTTCGATTTCACTGCTTCCGGTTTCTTTTGATAGCGGTAATAATATTTTAAACACCTGTAACTTTTTTTCTGATTATCGCACTGACAAAACAAAAACAGATTTAGAAAGATAATTTTTTGAGTTTTCAAATGATAAAATAAAAAGAAAATGTGATTTTTGACCAAAAATGACGTTTTCAACGTAGTCGGATACCTTAAAGAAATTCATTTAATTGTTGCATGTTCCTTCATACATATGGAGAAGTTACCT
Source organism: Trichonephila inaurata madagascariensis (assembly GCA_019973955.1). Taxonomy (NCBI): domain Eukaryota; kingdom Metazoa; phylum Arthropoda; class Arachnida; order Araneae; family Nephilidae; genus Trichonephila; species Trichonephila inaurata. Next base: position 14,982 of record BMAV01001265.1, on the reverse strand, counting down.
GTCATGAAGTAAGATGAAACAGCACCACAGACAATTTAAAAAAAAAATAAAATAAGACAAACATTACCAAATTAAATGTGAAATAACAATAACTATAGAAAAAAAAATTCTTTCATTATTAGTTTGCTAAAAATGAATTTCCCTGCAGATAATTCTACAGCAGGCAAAGTAATAGTCGACTTCAGACCTACACATTCTTGTCCTATGGAGATCCCCTGTATCATCCTCACATTCTAATTATTAACTGCGGTTATATTTTATACGATAATATATAGTTTTATAAAATGAAAAAAAAAACATTTTAAAGTTAATTAATTTATTTATGAAATATGTGGCGTCTTCCCCCAAGTATAGGGGGCAGATGCCACACCCGCATATATCCTTATTGCTGCAGTGTTATGGACGTTTCTACATGCATCGTATGTGTATCATTATGCGTTACTCACTTATGTAATATCTTAATATCTTTAATATAATATATTATTTAAGATAACAAGCACGTTTATAAACTTTAAATATGAGGAACGGAACACTATAAAGTTTGTACTCACCACTTAAACTGCTAACAAGATCGAAAAATAAGGCCGAGTAAAGACCATTAATTCAGATAAATTCACAAACCACACTCAATGTCGGACCAGACGCTTCACTCAAATGGCTCAAAATTGCCATCTATCAACGCATAAAAGTATTATTAACAATCTGGCGTCTTCCCCCGAATTACCTTATATGTATTGTCCTGTGTTATACAGAACCTACTTACCTTAGCGATGATAATGAGAAAGATCACACCGCTGATAAATGATTTATTAAGAATTTTACAGTTCAGAAGGATTTTACACAGTGAGAATTTAAAGTTTTGATAACACTTTTCTAAAAATTTCAAAAGTATCAGTCTTACATAACCAGCACATATCGGTTTAATTAAACAGAAATATGGAATTTATATATGAAGAACTCACACCGCAACACATTTTGACGTATTCTATAGCAAATTATTCATAAAACACCGAAAAATTAAGGCAAGTAACACATATAGTAAAAAATATATGATTTGAAAATTATATACCAGAGTTAATAACTATTAATATTGAGACGTAGATCCGGGTTCGAGGATTTTATGCAAAACAATCACAAAGAAAATAAACAGTTCTTCAAGCAGCAAGCAGCAAGATTGATCTGGTGTGGCAGCCGGGTGTGCAATCTGGATCAATTGTTGAGAAACATGAAACACATGTATTCTATCGGTGAAAGATCAGAAGAGCAAGCCGGCCAGGAAAGCAATTAAATCTGGTGATTGACGAAGAACCTTTGGACAATGCGTGAAACGTGTGGTCGAGGATTATCGTGTTGAAATATGGCTGTGGCCAAGCCCTGAAGGTAAGGAAGGACAACTGGCTCCAACACCGCGGAGATGTAGCGCTGACTGTTTAAAGTAACGGCAATGCATACTAGACGAGTGCCGAAGTGATATCTCATACTGCCCCTTACCATAATACTGGGTGCAGGACCAGTGTGGTGGTGCATAAAGCAGCTGTTCAGAATCCTCTCTCTACGGTGTCTACA
>BMAV01001262.1:0-73284 GCA_019973955.1 Trichonephila inaurata madagascariensis | reverse complement strand
GGGGTTTGTTTGTTTTCCCAAGTTTTAATGGTTAAAATATTTAAATTATTTTCTCCTTTTGTTAAAACATTAAATATAAATGATTAATATATATCAAAATTAATTCCTTGATATTTTTTAAGAAATATTACATATACATATATATTTCAATTATTCATTAGTTCAATACAAATTTGTTTAAAAATGTAATTTAATTGGGTATAAAAAGTGTGATTGGGTATGTGCTTTGTGCCCAACAGTCTAAGAAAAAGTAATGTCAAGAGTACGTATGTAAGGAATAAAAAAGATATATCCTAGCATTACTCTCGGGGAAAAATGCTTCGAGGAATATTTTACATTTTACGACTATAAGAAAGAGAAAGAAGTTGAACACAACTTACTGGTTGAATGTGGGGTTTTGGCAATAAAAAAACATATGAGAGAGTAAATTTAAATATGTCTTTTTTCCTGTATATAAATTTTACGAACGCAATTTGCTATAATTTATTCATAGCCCCATGTATGTTTGATATTATTAGTCAGAAAATGAACAAGTACTTAAAGTAAAAGTTCATGTTATTATAAATGTGTACAACTTTAAGAATATCATTATTTTATTGTTCGAGAATTAAGATATTCTTAAATATTTCAAATGGAATATTTAACATAGTAAAATTTCTATTCACGGCATACATAATATTCAAATTCCTTAATGTAAAGTATTCCAAAATTATTTTAGCAGAGAAAGATATTACTTTGTGACGAATTTAATGTGTTTGTAAACATTGAAATGTTTTTTTTGACGAAATATAGGATAAAAATTGTTTTAAATTACACATTTAAACTTTTTGATGAGAAAAATAATAAGATATTGTGTCTATATTAAATAATATTTCCAAAAAATATTGTTTCATATATTCAGCAATGAAACTGCATTGTAGTGCTAGTTGATATATTCTGTTCAGTTTTATTTAATAAAAATGCAAAAGTTATTTGAAATATTTATGGAAAAAAAGATGTTTTAGATTCTTTAAAATCACTTTCTGTATTTTCTTATTTTTAAAAATTCAGAAAATATTTTTAGGAAAGCATTTTTTGAAGAAAGTAACTTTAATACAGAAAAAAAACCTTGACGCTTTTCAGCTGTTTCTAAAATGAAATTCACTTTTCTTATCCAATGCAGAAAAATTATTTAATATATGCCGATTTATATTAGTTCATTTGCATTGAAATGGTTTCCATGAACTTCCAAATCTTCACTCCAATTGTAATCAAAATTTCACTATTACACTGTCCAACAGAAGGAAACACCATGAAGATGACTGCGAATAAATATGGACATTTAGAGGAATAACCGGCTAAATAAGCTATGCTAATGATTTAAAATACTTTGAACACGTCGTTATAAAGAGGATCAAAAAGAAAAAAGCTGTGTATCAACAATCAATAGTTCATTCACTGGAACGTACATTTCGAGAAGTCCTCAATTCAAGAATACACTTGTGGCGTAAGACATGTTTAAACGACGATACCCAAGATAATCATGCAATCGTACGATTTTACAAAGGGTCAAATTGTATGCTTACACTTTGTGACGGCTCACGCGTCCTTTCTCTAACATAACGTCTGTGTTCTTTGACGGCAAAGATTAATGGCAAATCTTTTCCAACCCAAATCCAAGAAGTGAAACGAAGGTATGGATGCAAATAAGATAGCCTTTAAAAGGACAGAAGTTTTAGTAAGCGTGATGGCAATTGAGAGAAAGTTCAGTTTGAAAAAGGTAGAAGTGTAAATTGGTGGCCTACCCAAGAATCAAAGATATCTAGCAATACTGCAAGGTGCATACTATTGCACACGAGCTCAACAGCCGATCTGAAAGCGTCTGAACCGGTGCTTGGAATTCAAGGTAGGAAGATTATTTTCCGAATTCGAAATATTATTAGGATTGAGATTAGGCGGATAATATAATTATTTAGATAAGTGATCCAATTGCGCGTTCTGTGTTAACTACGGCTACGTGTTTTGGTTTATTCTCACTTAATATAAGTTTGTTCAATATATAAGTAATTTAAGTTAAACTCTTAATAAAATTCATATTAAGAATTCTAAAATGTCTCTTAATTTCGAGAATCCCACACCTCTAACTTACGCTGAAATCTCACGATATGGTCGACAAAGATCGACCTTATCACAACTTAAGTACTTAAAATAAGTGACAATTTGCAACATACATGTAGTCACGCAAAGGATACATATGCGTGGCTGTAAATGCCGCTGATTGTCTACATCTTCGCCGTTTATATTGCTTGCTGCATGACAGTGAATGAGTCTTTGTCTTCATCAAAGCAGGAAAACACGTGGATTTACCAACTCTACATAGAGTTGGCAGAAAATGGATCAAAATTGCTGAGATTCTTAGTGAATATTCAGTTTTTCAAAAAGCTCAACAAAATGCACATATTGAGACTTTAAATGGGATGAGGTGAAGGTATCGCAATTGAATATATTTACTATTCTGTGAACTTAAGCTGAAGTTTTGTGTGTCCTCTAATATCTATGAAAGCAGTTCCTTGACGAGTGGTTCAGAGAGCTTTTCCATATAAATCGATATTCTAGAGGGTACCCATTGGAATCGACCTACGCACGAAATGGATTATGATGGTGTGAAAACAGATGGTAAGATTTATATTGAATGATTCCATCAGGCACGATAGCAATTCAACTCCGATTCTCCTTTGAGACACAATGACAGTGCGACGATACATTTTTTTATTTGTTTCAACTGGTTGGGCTGTCTTATATTCAGTGGTCAGAAAGTGGTATTTTCCTGTATAATAATTCGCATCAACACGCGTAATTTTTCAGCCGACAAGCCTTGTGGATTTCCTAAGAATTTTACTTCATACATATAAAACAAGTAAAAAATGCATTTCTCAACATACAACCATGAAACTGTTAAAAAGCTTTTTACGATCAGGACAGTAAAAAGATTGTTCAATAGAATGGTAGTGTTTTTGCAAGCGTCAGCCCTGTGACATCTGAAAGAACATCCTGGAATGCAGACGCATGGGATAGGTGCTCTGAGGGACAAGGCAACTTAAAAAAGGAGGAAAGACACAATTCTGCACATTCCCTGTACATAAGAGTGACTTTTTTAATTCATAATGGTTACTAGAAACCACCAGGATGCATCTAAACATGGTTGGATTATCAGAAAGCTGGAAAAGAGGGGTGTAAATGATGAGTTTTGAAAAACAGTTTGAAATTGACGAATGAATGAGTGAATATTAACGTTACACTGTTCAGCTACACGAGGGCTTTTGGCGATGGACCACGTAATTTTCATCCATGGTCAAGTGAAATGGACTACATTGAAATTGACAAAAGCTGAGTTTCTAGAGCTTGGACAGCATTTTAAATTGCAGGTGTAGCTATAAGAAAGGTTGTTGAGCCCCAAAGGAGGAAAACAATACTAAGTGATGACCGATATATCATTCTTCAGACTAAAAATACCGAGATTGCACATTGGTCAACATTGTTAAGCAGTTGACCAGGTTCCATGGTTTCCGGTTACCTATTCACCCATTGTCCCGAATACCGAATTATACAAATAACATTTCATTGTTGGCACCGTTTTAAGAGGTGCCAAGAACATAAAGATGGCGCATTGCATCAATCACGTTCTGCTTATTCATGAGAGCCGTTTAAGGCTGAGAAACGACTCACAGCATCATTTGATATGTAAGGAATTAGTAACACAGGTTCCGAACTCAAATATCATAGAAAGAGACTTCTAAGGTTTGCCAAAAGTGCAGGTGTGAGAATCTATTTATTGATTAAAAGAACACGGCTCCATATTTTCAACAATCTACCTTTGAAAAACCAAGGTATGCAGGGGAGCGATGTCTGTTAAATCTGTTGAGAATTCAAACATTCTCCCGTTGGTGTGGTTTGGTAGTTAGGAGACAAGGATGCCAGATAGTGTGTATCAGCCTCGTCACTTGGCCATGGTTCAAAGTTACGAGATCCTTCACCAAAAGCTCTAGAGAAACTGAACAGTGCGACGTTAATATTCACTCACTCACTTGTGAAATCGTTATTGCAATGAATTTATCCTCACATGTTTAAGTTTTTTTCGAGGCACCATTGGTCCTGACTTCCACTTTTTGTTTTGTAACAAAGCACGTAATCACATAACTTTTGTTTTTGAGGAACTATTAAAAATAAAGGTATTTTCAGAATGAATAGGGTATTGTTCTTTCCTGAATTAAATATCAAGTTATATAGGTCGATTCCTTTGAAGATTCGCCTGTCAGAAAAATCGTATCCTCCAAACGAAACCAGACTCAAGAGTGACAACTCTCAAATCAAGAACTACTGGATAGTTTGGTATTGGTTATGAACAGGCGGTGTTACGCAGTCATGAAAAATTGTTTCCCTTCCACCAAGGATTTTGTTTTGTTTTTTTTCCCCAATCAAAACAATGTTTTTTAAAGGTTATATTTTTTTGGGGGCGTTGGGAAAATAGGATGAGGGAAAATTTTACAATCCCTGGGCACCGCCTCCCAAACGTAATGTGAGAAAAACCTCAGGATGCGAAAATCCTTTGTCTGAAAAAAATAAGGGAACGGGTTAAATCATTCCTCCCCCTTCAAAAATTCTCAGAAAAATATTTTTTTTCCATTTCCCCCTGAAGAAGAAAAACCCCGGTTTTTTACCGGGGACCCCCCTCGATCTGAAATCGAATGCTTCCCAAACTGAGCAAATACCCCGCGTAAAAGCAAATTTTTCTTTGCGTTCCGAAAGGAACGGTTTAAAAAAAGGGCTTTGTCTAAAAATATGCAGAAGTGGACAGTTTATTCCCCCCTTTCGACCCCCCCCCATTATTAGGGCCCCATTGCCCCTTAAGGGGTGTTTAAATTTTTTTTAAATCAGGATTATCTCAGGTTTGGCTCGTCCGACTAAACTGAAGGTTAGTATCATTCACCTCTGCTCGTGACCGCCTTTCGCCCTTTGGGCCCGGGTTGCCCTGCAAAAATTTTTAGAAAGATTTTAATCTTGTTCCCAAAAAGAAGTAAAATTTTTCCGTGCGTACAAAGTACCCCCACCTTTTTTTCCAAACCCCTTATTCTGTCAATAAAAAAACTTGCCTGTTTTTAAAAAGGCCCTACAAAAACCCCTTTTTTTTCTGCTATTCTTTCTTTTTAAACCCTTTTAAATTAGTGCTTCCCAAAAATTTTAAATTTTTTTTTGAATTTTAATTCTAATAATAAAATTTGTTTCGCCCCCTTTTAAATACAATAACATTGTATTGAATGAATAATAACGTACCTTTTACACTAAAGCTACTATATGACTTTGATTATATAAACCACACAAATTATTATTAAATTTTATATGTTATTTTTATGTAATATATTTTTTAAGTAAGTTAATTTTATGTGTAATATATATTTGAAGTAAGTTTCTTTTATGTAATATATATTTGAAGTAAGTTACTTTTATGTAAAAGGATGTATTATGTTACTTTTCCTTTTTAAATTTTAAATTTATTAAGTTAGAATGCATTTTGTTTTGTTTTCTTCAAATAAATTAATAATGTTTAAAAATACTTTTTTTTTATTTTTGACTTTTCGAGATGATTTATCCCCCCTCCTCCTTAGTAAGATTATTACGCCCCCCTTTTAGGGTGAAATTTTCCAATTTTTTGAATCCCAAAGCCTTAACCCCTTAATTGGCATTTTTTTAAAACCTTTAAAAAGTTTTAAAAAAGCTATTTTTTTTTGGGTTTTCCTAAACAATTATTTTCCCGCCTTTTTCCAAAAAAAATTGCCAGGGTGAAATGCATTTCAGTAATATAGACAAACTACATTATCTTTTCAAAATGCTAGCGGTAAATAATGCACCATGAAAATAAAAAAAGGAAAAAAATTAATGAAAAAGAAAAATCAGTGGCCTATGGGGTACGAAAAACCAAGGGGCCAAGGGGGGCCAATTTCATTGGGGCGGGGAAACCGTTTAAAAGGGGTTTTTTGATACAATGAACCCCTGTAGTGTTGTTTTAAAATTTTTAAAGTTTCCCAGTTAATTTTTTTTTTTTTTGTAATTAGGTGTCACCCCGAAAACCCCATTAGCTTAGCACACTAGTATATTATTTTACAGCTTTAAAAATTCAATAATATGTTAAATTAGATTCGGCATGTAATTATATTACGAATAAGTATTTAAAAAAAATAGTCGAAATAAATTTTTAAAGAGAAGTTTAGGGTTCCAATATAGTTAGAGTAAAAATGAGTAAAAATGATTTTAAAATTAATTTGAGTAAAAATGTAATTAAAGAGAAAAATATATTTCTGTGAAAGTTAAAGTAATTTTATGTATACTTATTTCCTGGATTCGTGTGTATCATAAACATTTATTTTTTTATTTAAACGATCGTATGTTTGTGTTGAAACTTGTATTTGTGTGTATAAATGACACGGTGAATTTCCCATCTAATATTGTATACATTTCTCCAATTTGTTTCAATTAGAGTGCCAAAACAATTCAATAGAACTATTAGTCTAAATTTTGCTATGAAATGCAAAAATGACTTATTTATTATTCTTTAACATGAAAGGAATTTACAGTCGTTAGTTATATTGTTCAATTAGAGAAATTAAACTGCCTAATATGTTACAAAATCATGGACATTTTATATTTCTCTCCTATTAGTTTTTTTAAAAAAAAAATAATGATAATTTATGTTTTAAAGCATATGATTCTTTGCAATGCATAATACAGACGTAAATAACATTCATTAAATAACAATTACTGACAAATTTATTTTAAAAAAAACACAAGTTAAACATGTATTCTCCAAATCTTATGTTAAAATATATTCTTCAATATACCAAAATAATTAGTTTTTTCACAGAATATCTAGTGTTTCATCATCTCTTTTTGGAAAAACATCACACTTCTTAAATACAATTACTTTTAACACGTTGTATAAGGTAATGCCTCTATAAAATCATTCTGAAGTTATAGATTCTGTTAGAAACCTGATTGTATTGCATAATCTTAATAAGTATTAATTAATTAATAATCAAACAATATCCTGCTTAAGATATAAAAGTTTTGAAGATACTTTAATGTTACTTTATATGCTCCTTTTTAGCACACTAAAGAATTTTTATTCTTGGAAAAAACTAATCTTGTCTCGTTTATAAGATACGCGTCATTTTTTTCAAAGTTAATTTAAAGTACTCCTTCAATTTGTAATTAATGGATATTATATACACATTTGGCAGAATGTGGAATCTTTTAATTAGTGTATTAATAATTAAAAAGGGAATAAAATAAAAAATAAATATTCAATTTTTGAAAAATATGCACCCTTTAAATTTTAATCATCGCTGTAACTGAAAGAAGTATTATTTTTAAGTTACTTTTCTTTATTCTTTTGTCATTTTTTAATTGGTTAAATGCAACATTATTGTAATTAAGTGGAAAGTTTAATGTTTATTACTATGTTGTATAATCGGTTTAATAAAAGAAAATTGCATACATAAGTAAGTGAAAAATTCCTTTTTTCTAGTGTTTAATTATTATATTTTGTTATAAGAATAAAAGTTTTATTATAAAATAATATATTGCAAATCAATGGTAATTTCGTTCCCAATTTCTATTATGTGAATTATATCAAATTTCTTACTTTGCATTACTCACTATAAAAAATTCGGAGTAATATTTTAAGGAACTATTTCCTTTATTTTGATACAATTAACTACATTTTTTTTTAAAGTGAATTTATTCGATTTACCACGTATGCTAATTTCATTGTACTCAGAATTAATCTATGTAAATGATAAACGCATCTTCAGAATATTTCTGACTATTGAACTTGAATATTACTGAATTATAAAATCAGTTCGCGCTGTAAAAAAAGGCATTTTTTGATTAATTCAGAAAGATTATTACGAATGGTTACATAAATTCATAATGCCTAGATAAATCTAAATATATTGGGAATATTTTTAACAAGTATATATATTTTTTTAGTTCCTTGATATTATTTGATCGAGGTATCAACCCTTAAAATTCGCAGAGTTAAATGAAATTATTACTACTCTTCAAAAACATTTATTTAATGCTATAATACAATAAATTGCTTTTATAACTTTATTTGTTTTCCTTTTTTGGTGTATTTTTCATGGTGTTCTAGTTTCCCTACAGTTGAAAAAAATCATTTCTAAGAATTATCAAGAATTGCTTTACGTTTCAGATAATTCAAAATTTCCTCGAATGAAGAATTTGTACGAAAATATGATTATACCTGTTGAAACACTAAAGTGAAAGTTGTCAAACATAAGTATTCAGATATTTAAAAAAATGACATTACAACATGTGCATGATTTTAAATTAAAACTTGTAACAAAGTGAATTACGTAGAATTCAGAACTGATATTGATTCAAGTAATAACACATCCAAGCGATAAACGTTCGCCTCTTTGTAAGTCTACTAGTATTTTGCATTACCGAAGTAGCCGAGTGATTATAGCTCCAAATTCTCAGATGGCTTTACAGTATGAAAGAATTAAGTCTTTCGGTGCAACTGAAGAAAACCCGAGAAAATTCACTGAATTCCGTTAATCTTTAGAGATAAGTTCGGCACATAGGTTGGGAGTAAAACTTGAAAGAAAGGATGCTAACTCTAGTACTTTTCTTGTCTCGACTGATATTCAGAATCACAAAGTGATCCACAATAACCCACTTTTAAAAGTGTGACGTTACCAAAATCCAAAACAACCACTATTTTGTTAAGTTTGCCAAGTTAACGATATCTTTCGTTTACAAATCGAACAAAATCAATTTTCCTCGACTGATTAATAGGGAATTGCATACATGTGACTTCTGAAGACTTATATTCATCACAAATATGAACAATATTTACGACGGTGCTAGGATAGAGCGAAATGGATGATAGAATGGAACGCGTGTTCTGTTCTCAGACGAGTAATTCTTTCTTGCTCAATGTCGACGACGTTCTGACAGTCCCAATATTGCTGCATTTCAGGAATGCCTCACCACGGGACAACATGGTATCTTAGCTTGAACGATACTGGGAACGATAAATGGGCACGTTTGATGGTTCAACAATATGATGCTGTGCTGCGACCATTTATATTCCCTTCCTGTTAAAAAAGTTGTAACCTTTACCTGCAGGATATCACCTATCCGCAAACTGCACTCATCGGGAAATGAGACACTTCAAAATTCTTAGGTTGTATTTCATATTCATTGTTATATTATTTTATCACAACCATACATTTAATTTTATAGTTTACAATACTTACATTCAAAAGTTAGATTCTTGAAACATGATATTTAAGTTTTAATAAAATAACTAATTTATTTTCATCACATTTCCAGAGCATTTAAATAATTTCATTTAAATGAACGTGATATAAAAAAACTTATATATAATTGACAATTTCAAGTAGAAAACCTTTAAAAGTAATACAAAAAGTTTTTTTTTTAGGTTGTATATCAATTTGAACTTTTAAACATAACTTTACTTCTGCATTTTACTAAAATTTTAATCAGAAGAAAGCATGCGAATTAATTTGTTTCAGTTCTATATTTATAAGGGCATAGCAAGGAATCCTATTCCTTATTTCTGTATAAAAATTTTCATAGAAGATTACTTTCTGAGGCATTTAAAAATAATTTCCTTTTATATTCAATTATTTAAAGAAAACTTAAAGAATTTTGAAAAAAAAATAATAAATCTAACAAAGCTCAAGTTTTCTTGAAATCAATTTATTGATTTAGTGCCTCATGAATTTAAAATATTTCTTGCAGAAACCTTCTTTGCGGAAGGAAATAATATTTAATTTCACACAAATGCTCTTTAAAAAACATTGATTTAAGAACATATATATTGAACGAGTAATAAACAGCCAGCTGTTTTTTTTAATTCATTCTGTAGTAATCCTTCGTTATATATATATATATATATATATATATATATATATATATATATATATATATATATATATATATAGGTTCGAAAAACACATAGACAGTAGGAAAATCACACAATGGAGGACATATGAGTAATTGAGATTAAAAATTATAAAATGGATGCTGCAGTGTTATAAACCTTACTGAATTAGGACAGTTATTATATAAAATAATTTATATAAAAGTGGGTTTGAACATGCTTTTTGGCCAGCCAACCTTCCCTCTTTTATGTAAATAACACTGAGCAAAAACCAATAGAAAATAATGGATAGGAATATCTAAATCCATTATAAGATAGAAGTAACTTACCTAAAAATTGCACTTACAAATGCAAATATATATATATATATATATATATTAGGTTGGGGAAAAGAAATCCATTATTTTTGCATGTAAATCAAGAATTCACTTAAAATGCTTCCAATTGTCCATTTTGGGTCAAATATGCACCGTTTGGTTTTTATAATTTATTGAGATTTTAAAAGTCACAGCATGTCTCTCTCATTGAAGTCTTGGCCCTTATTGGCGAAAACATTTAGTAATTGATTTTAGCAATCTTTTCTTAATCCCAATTTCTTATCACTCAGGAAGTATTGCTATGCGAGAAAAAGGTGGTAATCGATATTTGCCAGGTCCGGACTATATAGTGGATGCATTAAAACTTCCCATCCAATCTTTCAGAGGTTCTGGCGAGACACTACAGAAGTGAGTGTTTTGGCGTTGTTCTAATGGATCACAATACCTCTTCTATTGGCCAATTCTGGCCATTTCTGCTAAATGCCTAGATTCAAATGGTCCAATTGTTAACAGTAGAGATCTCAATTTAGTGTTTGGTCATGCGGAAGCAATTCCTAATAAATGATTTCTTTCCAGTCTCACCAAATCCACATTAGAACATTCCTGGCCTTTAGTCCTAGTTTGGCCACCATTTGAGCTGCTTCGACGCACTTTGACCACGATCGTTTTCACACAATATTGTCGTATTTGACCCATTCTCATCCCCGGTCACCATCCATTTAAGAAATTGGTAGATTTCATTCCGCTTGGCCAAGGCTTTGAAAATAGAAATTCGATCCATCATGTTTTTTGTTGTTAATTGGTGTAGCCCCCCAACATGGAGCTTCTTTTTAAATCCAGATTCGTGCAAACAGCTTAAAACTGTTTTATGGTGCATCTTTAGCTACTGCGCGATGCTACGAATCTAACATGACGGTCAACTTCGATTATTTCTGTGATTTTATCGACATTTTCGAAGACAAGCCTGCCTGTGCCAGTTGCATCTTTAACATCAAAAATACCTGAATGGAACCTACGGAACCAAAATTGCATGTAGTTAGCTATTACAGTATCAGCTCATAAACACCATTCTCGATTTCAGCCACCTGGCTAGCAGTTTCGCCTTTATCAAAGAAGAACTGTAAAGTGTACTGAATGTTCTCTTTGTTGACTTCCATATTTTACACCCTGTAACTCACTACTGAATGGACTAAACAAAAAACTGCAAAATAATTTTTTTGTGTGAAATGTCATCTTGAGAATGAGCATAAATTTGAAATTTTTTGATTGATGTTTCAAGATATATATATATATATATATATATATATATATATATATATACAGAGAGAGAGAGAAAGAAGATAGAATATAATAAAATAAAAATGAAAAAGTTCTAGAACCTACAGTGCTAAAGAAGGAATAAGCTGGAGTTCACAAGACACAACAAATGTAGATACAAAAAAGTCTTTGGACTAAACTGGAGACCTATTATGGTTTGTAATGCTGTTGCTGAATTAGGCCAGATATTTAGGGTTAGCAATGCTTAATGGATCCAACCTTCCCCATACAACAGAAATTCTCAACATAATAGAAAATAAAAGAAGAAAAGAAATAGAGACACGTTGAAAAGTTAACTCTCTAAGCGGTCTGCACGTAAAATTCCTCCATTCCAGGGATGATTTTTCTGCTTTCAAGCAAGATTCCCAACAGCGGCCGAGCCGCATTCTTAAAAATACGGCTCAACGCTGTTGAGAACCCCACCTGAAAGCAAAAAAAAAATATGTGCGGGGCATTTTTGAAGCATCTCCAGAATGGCAAGACTAAGTGCAGACCGCTTAGAGGGTGAAACTCATTTCTAACACGTGGATGATAAATCTGAAAATATCGTAAAATAAAATTATGTAAAGAGAACAATAATAAATCTCTCAAGGAGAGGAATAATAAAAAAATTTCTATACAAAAAATTTAGGATAAAAAGTTACATATAAAAATAAAAACATTGAAGACCTAAAAACAACCTACTACACTAAGATCCCACTTGAAATGTGTGTGTGTGTGACATAAAGGTTTAGAACATCAACACAAGAAGGAAAAAACCAAGGCGCCACCTGGATAGTTATTTAGCAATTAAACTAACCAATAAGATATTTTAAAATAAACTAAACATAAGAAATTTTAAAAAAAATATAAAGAACAAAGTTAAAAAAAGATAATATCAAATAGAAAAATATTGAAAAGGTAATGTACTTGGATAATTATATAATAGATAGTTATATTGCAATTAAAATAAAGGCTTAAGAAATTTTAAAATATTTTAAAAGAACAAACTAAACTGAAGAAAATTTCAATAAAATATTGAACTAAGATAAAATTAGATTTAATTAGAAATAGAAATATATTTAAAAATAAATTTACTTGGAAAGTTGTATTCTAAGCAATTATTGCAAAATTTTACAAAATTACTATGTTTTAACATGTTATCAGTAACTAAATCATTGTTTCTTTTTATAAAAATTTAAGATAATATTTCTAAATATTGATAGGTGTAACCCACTACCCCAGAAAGGCATTTTTACAATGTTAAAATGAATGGAGTCTCATTTCTCAAAAATATTTCTTTAAATCAAATTATTCTTAACGTTTAATTGAAGGTCCAAAAATTTAGCGAACTAATTATTATAATTAGTTTTTAATAATTTTAAATAGTTAAGATAATAATTAAAGCTAGGTACCAAATCCACTATATTACTAAATAAAATTAAATCATCAATGTATCTAAAAAAGTAACAAGATTAATAACTAATACTTTCATTTTGATAAAAATGCAAGTAAATATTTGCTAGACAGTTGATAGCTGGTCCTCCTTGTGGTAAAATTTTAATTGGCTGATAGTGAGCGTTATTATGTGGAAAAAATAAGTTTCTTTTAATACTAAATCAATAATAGAAAAATATTTATCATATGTTATTATCTTAATCAAAAAATATTTGCTATATGCCAGTGTTTCTCAAACTGTGGGTGCCCCCTGGAAAATATCGAAAATAAAGGTTAAAAAAATAATAATTTACTGGAATGAAAAAAAAAAAATACTTTCTGATATAATAAAAAAATACTGATTTACATTGATATTATTTATATATATATCATCTGGTGAAAAAAGGTCATCAAAAATAAAAGATTCTACTTTGACGCTCATTAGCTATCTTTGATCCTATAACTAAATAAAAAAAATATATATATTGTTTGCTTTTCTTTAATCCTACGATGAGAGATTTTTTTAATTACGTTTCTTTTTTTAACCTAAAATATTACTTTTGCTGGCTTTCGAGCTTACTGGTATGGTTATCGGCATCTCCCTTTTTTTAGGACAGTTTTAAATTATATAAGTCTGTTGCGCTTTTTTTTCACAATGTGAAAAGTTTTATGATACATGGATAAGCATATTGAGCACTTTGAAGGATTAATTGGCCCAGATTTATTTTTATGAGTATGCCTAAGAGCTTATATAATACAAAAATCCGTTAATTCTGTGTGGGAAAACTTGTTTACATTTGTTACAATGACCTTGACAGAGAATCCTCTATTATAGTCTTAATGGGAGCTAAAATGAATTGATAATAACATGTGACGTCTCTAGCGTCCTTCTTCTAACATAACTCCTATATGTTCTTTGACATACGATTAATGGCAAAACCTTTCAACCCAATACCAAGAAGACAAATGAATAGAATATGTAAATGAGATATGCTAAAAAAGGATAGAAGCTTTTGATGAGAGGAAAAGAGCGGCAAGTTTAGAGATAACTTAGTGTGGAATCATTCGGATCAAGAGTTAGATGTCCCTGCAAGCTCTGGAATTAGGATACGTTCATATAAAATTAAATTATAGGTGTTACTCAATCACTGAAGGAAGGAATACCAAAAGTTGGAAATGGCCTTTGTATAGGAAGTTAGATGAATCAGTTAATTTATTATAATTAAGATAAATGATGATCTAGTTGCGCGATCTGACTTGAATATAAGGTTTAATTGGGTGTTAACTCTCACTTTAGAAAGTTGTCAATTAGAATTAAGTAATATAAGTTATTCTTAATAAAAGTTGTATTAAGAATCCAATATGTCTCATCATTTTGATAATCACACACATCTAGCTTACCTTGGATCCTAATGAACATAGTCATCACAGAGGCTATGTCGTAAACACTTGAACTACTTTAATTCTGGGTTTGGGTAATGCAGGTGGAGTGGCGTACTACCTGAAATGTATTTTTTCAGGGTCAGAGAACATTACCAGAGTTTCTCAAGAACAATAGATAATCAAATACAGTTACTTGAAATCCCAAGTAATCTGTCATGTGCTTACCAAAAGTCATCTCAGGGAAGGGAGCTCAAGATTTGTACTCGATATTTGGATCGGTGTTAGTGCAAAATACAGCCACGGATTTTACACAGCTCAAGGCTGAATTAGCGAGAAGCTTTTCCGCGGTCAAAAATAAGAAAAGAACTACAATCAATTTTGCCTCCCAGCAGGGAGAAATCAGGAACCCACTGTTCATTATATAATTTATTAAAATCGAGAAGTTTAGAATTAGGAATGTACCAGGCAGAGTTGGTGGATCATATTTTAGTTCGACTCGAACCACAAATCAGGATTATGTGGAAGTGCGCAATCCACAGAACACGGTACAACTTTTTGGAAGTCTTGGCTAAATTCGAAGGGTATTCTTGCAAATTAAAAAGGGTTCACAGAATGATAATATATATAGAAGACGAGTCAAAATGCGCATAGGATGCCTAATTTTGATGCTAATGGTAGAAACTGGAGGAATTCTAAAGTAGGACGTAGACCAAATAACAGTAGAAATGATTTTTATGAAAATAGCCGTCAAAACAATAGGGTTCGAGAGGAATAGATTTCAAAATAGTGATCAGAGATTCAACAACAGGGGTTACTCATTTCAGAAATAGGCGAAATGATAATTTAATAGGGGACCGTAGAAATAATAGAGTTCAGTGAAAATTTCAGTCGAGGCGATAGGATGCAAAGGGACGATTAAATATTGTAAAGTTAAAAATCAACCTCAAAGGTATCGACAAGAGAAACAATTAAACTTTCTCCGATATGTATATCACCCGTAAGAACTTCCCCACGTTCTATTTTATTAAATAACACATTTTTTGAAAGCGCTATGGGACACCGGAGCAAGGAGTAAATCATTATATCGGAAGAGTATATAGAAAATATTTTTTATAAGCAAATTAAAGCGAGCCCAGGTAATAACAGCACAGGGTGCGAAATGTCAAAACATGGGGATTTGTAGAATTGAATATGTCGCATCAGACAATTCAGAAAGAAATTGGTCATTTCATGTGTTGACGGATTTAGAATACCCATATTCTAGGTATTGTTCTTAGTGGGTCAAAGGATCGTATTAGATTTTGATCAGAAATCGTTGAAAATTAATTCGCTGGTTGAAGAAGATAATAAAAGTAGATAAAAGGGAATTTACGTTAATGGGTCAGAAATGAAGTTAAATATAGGTGGCTAATGTTTTACCGAAAAAGCATGTGGAAAGTATAATTGGAGATAGAGTTAATTGTGCCATAATCAAGGATTTAGTACTTACTTCAGCAGGAACAATTAATATGAGAACAGAAAAAATGACTAGAATTAGGTCATATCTATGAATATTTAGAAACCCGGAAGAATAACTCAGTTAATACACAACGATATGTGAGAATTCGTCCCACGATTTCCGTTTAATTGAAGGATTATTTATTTTTATGCAGAAACGCACCCAACGTCATTGAGTGAAGTAGTGTATACATTCCAAAATCTTTAAGGAATGAAATAATGAGAGAATTTCATGACAGGCCAATAGCTGGACACATGGGAAGATTTAAAACGTATCATAAAATTCGGGACGTTTATTTGTTATTTCCCGTACATGAAAATTCATTGATCAATATGTCTCTACATGCCATATGTGCCAAATTAATAACTATAAAAACTAGCGTTACCAGCTGGTCAATTAAATCCAATTATATCAAATTATCCAAATGAGATAGTGACGTTAGATTTGTTGGAAGCCCGTATCCTATATCGAGGAATAGGGAGACGTAATCGCTATATTTTGGTAATAACCGATCATTTCAGCAAATGGGCTGAAATTATACACTAAAAAGGCCTCATCTCGTATAATGGCGGATATTATTTTTTGATAACTTTATATCGCGTTATGGAGCTCAATAAAATTAATAAGTGATAATGGTCCCAATTTATATCGAAATTTTTTGAGCACTTAAGTGAAAGATTAGGCATAAGGCATGTGAAGACTGTTGCATATCGACCACAAACAAATCGGACTGAAAGAGTTAATCGAGATGTAGTACAAATGATTTGCAAATTATGTTAATGATCAACACGATACTTGGGATCAGATTCTTACGTGAGTTTGCTTACGCTATTCGTACGGCGGTGAATGAAACAACCGGGAAAATCACCTGCTGAATTATTTTTTGGAGTCGAAATTGATTACACCATTTCAAAAACTAGTTATGATCTCCGGAAAGTTCAAATTCAAAATACAAAATATCGAAAAAGCTTAAAGGAAGCTAGACTAAGTACGAAAATTAAACAGGAAGGTGGGAAAGATATTATAATAGACGAAGAAAAAGACGCAAAAATTAAGGTAAATGATTGGGTCTTGTAGAAACACACCCTTTAAGTTCAGCGGCAACAAAGTCTCTGCGCTAAATTCAAACAAAAATTTGAAGGACCTTATAGAGTATTAGAAGTGAAATAACAATAATATTGTAATATGGAAGTCAGGAAAAAGATTAACAGTTAACGTGGATCAAATAAGAATATATCGTCATAGGAAATGTGACGAGGTCGAGTTAAGAACAAGGTATCCCAAGTAGTATAAGATCCAGTCAGGAAACTAGTACTTCGGAAAAAGTACATCAAGGATTAAATAGGTCCCACTATGGGAAAGAAAAATCTGCGGTGAAACATAGGATTTAGAGGCAAAAAGGGATTGGTAGCCAATCAAATCCAATATAAAATACAGATAGGACCCATAAGCATAAATCACTGGTCAGATCCTTCTAGTTCATTTGGAGTGAAAGTAAAAGTAAAAGGACAAGGTATATATAAGGAACAAAGAGATCCAAGAGTGTCAGGGGGCAAGTGGACCACAGAAAGTGGCAGAGAAAGGGACCCAATAACATTAACAAAGACCATTTTCATCCAGTGCTATTTCTAAGTAGAAAGAAGAACAGAGAACATAATCACAGCACAAGTTCCAGATGGAGCCATGCTTACCAGCCTGCTTAAGCCCACGCCGGAGGAAAAGAGCAGGAATCCCGACCAGCCAAGGACACAACAGGAAATCAAGAAAAGTGCGACAAGGAGATTACAAGCCCTACAACAAGCAAAACAAGAAATTCAGTGCAGCCGAGGAAAGAAAAGTGGTAGCACCTCATCGTTGGACGTAATGGTGGGGAGACCGCATATAAAATCAGGTTGTATTGGTACATTTTTATGGTCTTCCAACAGTGGTCGAATTATTGCAAAGAAAAGAAGTCTCGGGCGGTGCTTAAAAGTTATAAATAAGCAAGTTAAAAACACTACAATGAGTGTATTTATTTTGGAACTTTTGACTTGTTAAAATTTTTTCTGGAGAAAGAACAATTGTAATTGCACATTTGTTTTGCTTCGATGTATGACTTCATTGAGATGCGAAAATTCCTTTGGTTATTTGTTATAATAGTTTATTGAAAAATATTTGTAATTGTATATGTGTATATATATATTTGTTGTCATTTACGTATTATAGGGCATCTGGTTCAGGGGAAACGCGGCGTAGTCGCAGGGGGCACTAACAATAATAATAACGGCGTTGTACTGGCTCATTAGGAGTTTTGGAACCAGATAATGGGGATGGAGATGAAAATTTATAGTGATTTACAAATAATATATAATGAATAAAAATTGTAAAACTTATGGGTATTATGTAAACATAAATTGGAAACAATAATTTAGAGAGTTTTCATTTCAGGGAGACAGACCCTGAAATTAGTAACTTCAACACGGAAAAAATGGAGCAGAAAATCCAGCTCCATATGCAGTGATGATAAAGATGCAAAGTTTGGGTCTGCGCACCCAGGAAAATTTTTTTTAGAGAATTTAAGTGTATAGTTATTTTAAGTATAATTATGTAAAAAGTGAGAGTGGGCATGAATTAAGCAGTGGTATTAATGTTGGCTAGATTAATGGAGTAAAATTTATTGTCACGAGTTTAAATTTAAATTTAAGTTGAATATTAAATTTAATTCTAAGATGAGTAATAAAAATTAAATTCAAGATTAATATTGGAAATTATAAAAGTTAAAATGAGAGTTAAGATTAAAATTTAAATAAAACTCAAGCGAAAGAGATTCAGAAATAGAGATTTAGACACATAATTTAGTAAGGTCATTGAGAACCCTTAAGTAAATCACGTTTTTTCTTCTTGGAAGGGGTTGTGACGTCTCTCGCGTCCTTCTTCCTAACATAACTCCTATGTTCTTTGACAGCCACGATTAATGGCAAAACCTTTCCAACCCAATACCAAGAGGGCAAATGAATAGAATATGTAAATGAGATATACTTTAAAAAGGATAAGAAGCTTTGATGAGGAAAAGAGCGTAAGGATTTAGAGATAACTTGAGTATTGTGCAGATGTTTGGATCAAGAGTTAGGAATGTCCTATAGCTCTACCGGAATTAGGATACGTTCATATAAAATTAAATTATGGAATTGTTACTCAATCACTACAGAAGGAAGGAGACTCTGCAAAAGGTAATATTTTGTAGCAGGGGAAGTTAGATGAATCAGTTAATTTATTATAATTGAATGCAGAGAAATGATCTAGTTGCGCGATCTGACTTGAATATAAGGTTTAATTGGGTGTTAACTCTTTAAAGAAGTTGTAAATTAGAGATTAAAGTAATATAAGTTATTCTTAATAAAGGATTTGTATTAAGAATCCAATATATCTCATCATTTTGATAATCACTCTAGCTTACGCGGATCCTAATAGACATAGTCATCACAGGAAGGCTATGTCGCAAACATATCTCCTTTTTTGCAGGAGTGTGAGATTTTTTAAGTCCTTGGGTACTTGTTTAGACCGAGGCTCCCGCACGTCACTATT
The DNA here is from genome assembly GCA_019973955.1 of Trichonephila inaurata madagascariensis. Classification (NCBI taxonomy): domain Eukaryota; kingdom Metazoa; phylum Arthropoda; class Arachnida; order Araneae; family Nephilidae; genus Trichonephila; species Trichonephila inaurata. The sequence goes on along the minus strand of BMAV01001262.1, from coordinate 53,822 downwards.
TTTTAAAATATTTTCTTAAACATGCTGCATTTTCCCTATGAATAACTTAGTGGTTTTTAATTGGGAGGATGTTGTACGACTGATTATGGTTTTATAAATGTAAATGAGCCGAATATAAAAAGAATTAGGCATCTTTGATCTCTCTCTGTGAAAGAGTGAAGCTGATCAAACAAGGAAACCTTGCTGAAATAATGCATATTAATCATGTTAGCGAAAGTAAATTTTAGAAAAGCAATAAACATGAAACGAAAAGGAAGAAAATTTTCAATAGCTACATTAAGAACTTTATCAAGAAAATATGAAGCCATAGAGGTGTACCGCAAAATACTCTTCACCCCTGTAAAAAAGACACAAGCAAGAAAAGTTCAACAGGATATTTTTGATCATCAAAAAGGACATTAAAAATTACAATAACGTAGACAAAATGTGACAGTTTTGCTTGCAAATAACTCTATATATTGGTAAGCAAAAAGTGTGTGTGATTTGTGTCCTTTATTAAGGTCACGCACATTTGGAATTAATTTAGTTCAATTTTGTGAATATTTTTCTCCAAATTATGAAAGACAAATTGAAAATCCTTGAAATAGGTAAGTATATTTTTCTCTTAGTTAAATTATTTAATGAAATTCTGATTTTTATCTTGTATATTGAAAATAATTATAAAAAAAAAATTAGGGTGCATCACTCCCCGAGACCATTAACGTTAGTATCAAGTGCACGCCTGATCCCGTGCTGACATTTTAAGTTTTCTCGCTTTAAATATTAAAAAAATAACACAATTGTTATTCATTAAAATTTTATATTCTTTTTTATTACTTAACATTTATTCTAAATGCTAATTCTGTGAGGTTTAAAATTACAGTTCATTCAAAACCGTTTATAATATGAGTATTCATTTCAATAAATCATTTTACGTTTTTGTATACATTGTCATGCACTTGGATTTCCTCTCCTTACAATTAAGCTATTATATCAAGAATACTGTATTATCATTTTTTTAAAAAATAGACTCGTGTTTAGAGTGGGTACTTCAGCCAGTATAAGAACAAGTTTAATAATTATCAGTGACTTCCATGGGCTTGTCTTGCAGAGCAAAGTTTTTCAAAGGAAGGCTAAAAATTAGAAATTGGCACTCAGAGTTATTTTTTGATATGTTGCTCAGATCTATATTTTGTCTTCAAAGTAGCCATCGCAGAAAATCCGGATTCACAGAGGTATGATGTTAAGAATGGTAATAGTATACGAAATACTTTTGTTTTCAGTGCAGAAAATTCAGCATCCACCTCTATCCAGAATTCAAAGAGTGATTTATTACAAAATTGCCATTAATTTCGTCAAAGGATGTGAAATCTATGAAGATCTCTTTTTTTTCGGCGGTTAGAGAGCCTTACTGATATTTTGAAATGGATCCTAACCCATTCGTAGCACAGCATCAATTTGCCCTCGTCTTTGTACTTCTTGATGCTTTATTATCGTCGAATGCTCGCTGCGATTTAAAAATATATCAATGATTTTGTTTTAATCCACTACCGCGCGCGTAATTACTTAATACCGTGAATTACAACTCGTGAATTATGAAATGTACATTCAAGAGAGATTCGGTAGCTAATCGATTCAGCCAAGACTGATAGAGATTGTACAGTGCAGCAACTTTACATGTTTTATGCAGACGTCTGTTAGGTTGCCTAGATTCACGTGAACATTCGCGAGGATGCCAGATGTAATGGATATGATAAAGGCTTAGCATATATTAGGCTATTTTTATAATGACATTTTGTACTTTTAGAAATGGATCTTGGAAGGAAATAAATCTTTAATTAAATATTATTTCTCAATCTGTTTCAATTTAAAATTAGAGAAAAATAACGCAACTATATAACCTATTATTTAAAAGTATATATATATATATAATTTACTTAAAATATATATTACTTAAGAGTAACATATATAAAAAATTTAATACTTATCTTATTAATACTGATTTAAGAACAAGTTTAATAAGTATTAGCTACTTCCATGGGCTTGTCTTGTAGAGCAAAGTTTTTCAAACTTTTTTAGAAATTGACCCTCTGAGTTCTTTTTCTTTATTTAGCTGATATCTATATTTTGTCTTCTAAGCAGCCACCACATTTTGCAATATGTTTCAATTTAAAAATTAGAGAAAGGAAAAATAACATAATAATTATTGTATTAATTTTTTTTTTGCTTAAAAGTAACATTTAAAAAATTTAATAATTATGTTATTAATTTCTACGGTTTATAATTAAGATCGTGTATTGTAGCTTTAGCGTCAAAGTGCATTATTGCATTCAGTAATTTATTAATGTATAAGGGGGGCGCGATAAAAATTATGATTGAAAAGGGGGGCACCAGTATTGAATGTTTGAGAAGCACTGCTATATGCTATTTTAAGTATCTTAAACATGTCTTCTACATCTAGGGAGTTAAATAAATCTTCAAAATCACACATAGGTATAAATAGAAATATTTTTATTACCTTGCATATACTTAATAATGTCCATAATATTCTTAACTATAATAGAATTATCTATATTGTGTAATGTAGATTGAATAATATTTTGTAGCTTCTTTTGTATATATATTGTTACGTAGATACGAGTGTTCGTGGATTATATGCAGAACAATCACAAAGAAAATAAACAGTTCTTCAAAAGCGATGCTTTATTTAAAAAAACCCAACCTTTAAATACGGATTCAGCAGCAATATTCACAGGAAATATCGAAGTTCTTCCAACTTCAACAGCAATCAAACAAAAAACCAGTGTTTAAAATACAAAGTAAAGATTATTCCAAGCACAGCCAGCTAATCGCTAGTAAAAACAATCCTCACTATCCTGGAATCCAGACTCCTCCCTACCGGCGAGCATCTTTATAGGCGCGAAAAAACTTAGAAATAAAACAGCTCGTGTCATTGAACGTGACACTAGTGGAGAGATTACTTTCTGAAGATTCCCAAAGGGCCGAACTCCCAAACACCCCAAAGCCCCAAATTGGCCGACAAAGATGCCAACGGTTATCGCCAAGTTCTCATTGGATCGCCATTATAACGAAAGGGGGTGGCATTGCTTGTGAAGGGAAAATTTTAACATGGAATAAACATAACATATGATAATATAAATGCATTAAACTCTCAAATACAAATTATTTACACTAACAAAAATTCGAAACCCTGCTCCCTTTCTAAGACTCCCGTCCTGGGCAGTACAACCCTAAAAGAGGCACATTTCAGGAAAATTACTCACAAATAATAAATATGAAGTAACAAATGTATTCCACTGTGCCAATACAAAAAAATTTAAAAAGCACATGAAGAAATGTAAACATAAATTCCAGTTTTAAAAAATAAAACTAAGGAATAAGAAAGAGAAAAATTTCACATTATTTACAAAATAATTTCGATCATGGTCTGAACAAAGGGTCTTTTTTCTTGGCAAGATAATAGGTAGCCTATTTTTAATGTATTACCTTTGGTTTTTTAGTTTGGTGATTTCTGTATCCCCACCACAACGTCATTCAGTCTTTTTTGGATTGTGTAAGGACCTTCCCAGTTTGTTTGCAGCTTTTGGGGAGAGTCCTTTTTGACGTTTTGGTTCCATAAAACACTTTGTCGCCTTCGTGGGAAATCGTGTCCCGGGTTTCTTTGGGTATCGGGGCTTCATCTTCTCGAAACCAAACCGATTATTTCCCCAACCAGATGATGATTTCCTCCATCCGGCCAGAGTTTCTGCCCCCTCAGGCGCCAAGGGGGGCATCTGGTGGTCGGGTGAACAGAAAAACCGCAGTCAGACGAAATCTCGTCAAAAGATCTGGGGGGGGAAAACCGTTTGGGCTCGTAACGGGGACTCATGTGGCAAGCAGGAAAAAAAGGGCCGTCCCAGTCCTGCATTACTGGATACCAGGGGGGAGAGTTGTTCGGATGGTCCGATTAACCTCTCACCATGTGCGATGATGATGCAAATCTGTCGTCCTGGGTTTGTCGATGAAAGAGTATTTCAGACAGTTTCTTGCAAACTGCAGAATCGAAGCTCCCTTTATCGGAGTGCAGTTGTAGGGAACCCCGAATCGTGAGATCCCGTGTTTAACTAGAACCTCTGCAACAGTCAAGCCTCTTTGGGCGGGAAAGGTGGCTTTACCCCTTGGAAGAGTCCATGACAACCAGGATGTTTTGTTGCCATCTGATGATCTCAAGTGGGCCTATTTAAAGCTATTTGTTCGGCGCTCCCACATTATACAGCTGATCTTCCCGTGTGTTTTTCGGACTTTTGGTGCAACAGGGATCACATGTGCAACAACACTTTTCCTCGTCCTCCACATATTGTTCCAGTAGAAGCGCTCACGAACTTTTGCAAGGTTTCATAACAAAAATGACCTGGGACTGCCGGGGGTTTCCCTTAAGGGCTTAAATTTGGGTTTTTGGGAGTATAAATTACCTGAATTTTTTTCCCCCCATCAGACTCCCATTTTAAAAATAAAACACCATTTCTAGATGGAAGGCCCCAAAGGCCCCAGAAACCTTCCTTTGCTTTTTGGTCGATCTTCGTACACCATTTCTTGGGGTTTCAGGTAAGTTAGAGGTGTGGGTTTTAAAATGATGAAATTTTAGAAATCTTAATATGACTTTTATTAAAATTTAATTTTAAATTACTTAGATATCGAACAAACATATTAAGGAGAAAAAACCAAAATAGGGCCCCGTTTAACTAAGTCAGATCCGAATTAGATCACTTATCAATATAACAATTAGATCCACATAATCCGATTCAATAAAAACTGCGTTCAGAATACAATCTTCCTCCCTTTGGAAGAATACTCAAAGGTCCAACTTCAGATATTCAGGTTGGCTCGAGTGCAATAGTATGCCCTTGTACAACTGGCGGGGTTCCATGATTCCTTGGAGGTCTTCTAATTACCTTCCACCTTTTCGCAAAATTCCCCAAAAGGGATCCTTGCTCACTAAACTTTCTATCCTTTTAAAGATTATCTTATTTGCATTTTTTCTTGTTTTACTTCTTGGTTTGGGGTTGGGGAAAAATTTTTCCATTAATCTTCCGTCAAAAAACGTAGGGTTATGTTAAAGAAAGAACGCGAGAGATGTCACAAAGGGCATCCCTGCAGCTCCCCCAACGGGCCCCCACCAACTTTTTTAACAACTGCACATAGGATTTGGGGAAAGGGTTCCCCAAGTATTTAAAACGACACTTTTGTTAATTCTAAATTCTTCTATTACACTGGCCAAACTGTGCAACTCTCCTCCAGCTCTCCGCTCATTTTTACACATGTAAAATCATTCAGGTAATTTTTTCTAGCCATTTTTCAAAAAATAACTCCCTTCCACTTTCAAAGAAATGTCTTTAATTATGCCGCAATTTATTCTTTTGTTGTAGACTTAAATTCGTGCACTGGCAGCACGTGGTTTGCATAAAATTATGTCACCTAAGATAGTTTATTCATAACATTTATAAACGTATCATCTTTCTACTGAATTGAATGTTCACTGTACCGATCTAAATAACACTTCTTCCACAATTTCATGGCTATCTGCTCAAAATTTCATTGTTGTTTAAGTTTTGCACACTAGTGTATATATTAATCATTCTCAGACAAAATTTTCACTTAGATAGAATTTTCGAAATATTTAGAGATGTAGTCAATCCTCCTCTGCAAATATAATATACATTCCCATTTCTTGACGCAATAAAAACTACACTACTGGCCACCGTAAATACAACACAAGAAAGACTAGCCATATCACAACAAAATTTATTTTGTAGATAACATGTTGACCAAGTATCAAATGATTAAATTTATAGACTTCTGCGGAGTGCATTTCCTGCCAGAATAAGTAGTCAGAGTAGCCGCCATTGTTGGAGATCACCACTGCCACACGCCTCGGCATTGATTGAAAGAGATTTTGGATGTTTTCCTGGGGTACAGCAGACCAAAAACTTCCCCATGTTGCTAAAATTGGTCGGGTGGCAGCCGGGGGTAATCGGGCAATCGTTGAGCTACCAGGACGACATGTATTCTATCGGCGAAAGATCCGAAGAGCAGGGCCCGGGCAGGGAAAACAATCTGGTGATTCACAAAGAACCTTTGGGGAATGCGGGCATTTGTGCTTATCCTGTTGAAATATGGATGTGTCCAACCCTACAAGTAAGGAAGGACAACTGGCTCCAACATCTCTGAGATTTAGCGCTGGTTGTTTAGAGCACCGGCAATGCGTACTATAGGAGTGCTAGAGTGATATCCAATACCGCCCTATACTATAATACTCGGTGCAGGACCAGAGTGGCGGTGCGTAACGCAGTAGTTCAGCATCCTCTCTCCACGGTGTCTCCAGACTCGAATCCGAATATTGTGGTGTTGCAGACAGATGCATGCCTCGTCAGAAAGACAATTTCATTCCATTCTGCCACCCACATACTTCTTTCATCGCTCCATTGGCGGCAGAGACGTCTGTGGTCTTGCATCAAGGGTAGAGAAAGCAATGGGCGTCTTGCGGACAGACCATTCTGCTGTAAATGGCGTCGAATAGTACGCGAAGACACAGAATGATGCGTTACAGACTCAATGTGCTGTGCTATGGTTCGTGATGTGAATGAGCGATTCGTCACTGCCATGCGCACAATTTGCCTGTCCTCATGTGAAGTGGTGCACTGATGTGGATGCAATCGGCCATGTCGTTCTTTCGTACCCTCCTGCAACCAACGATGACATATCCGCATTATAGTTGTTGGAACTTGTCCAACACGACTACCGATTTTCCTGAAAGATAATCCACAATCTCGGTAGGCCAATATCCTTCCTCTGTCGAACTCGGATACTTGATCAAAAGCTGATCGCTGTTTTCTACGAGACATAACTGATCGTTTTTTGAAAAAAAAACACAATAAAAAGACAAACGCCGAATTTGAAATCGACGAAATCTCCAAGCCTTAAATAGCGCTTTGAGGTGTCGCCGCAGGCGCGCGTGATGTGTGTCTGCGCTGAAATTCTAATCATTTGCATAGCTCACCTCCGCTAATGCATGTTGTAAATTTCATGTTATTTGCATGCTTCCTTCAGGGTGTTGCATTTACGGTGTTGCCAGCAATGTATATGTGCTTTAACATTAGTAATTCTTTTGAATTACCATTCTGAATATAATAAGCTTATCGCGAATAGCAACGCTTAATTTGGATTTTTAAAAGTATCTTACTCGAAATTTACTCAAATCGAATGTTAGTATTTTTGAAGAATGTAGGTCACAGATACTCACCCTGTGGTATGCGGCGAGACAAGTGAGAAAGAATATTAATTATTTAAGAACAATATACTAAAAAACTAGAAAGAAAAGCGATCCATCACGCAATTACATCTATCTATTGTGTTATCAATTTACTTTTTTTTATTATATGAAAATAAGAGGCTTGGTCATGGATGAAAAGAGATCCATTAATCAGTAGAAAAATGAATAAAATTAAATATTTTTTTTTTGTGTGTGTTTAATAAAAACGTTTATTTAGTATTAAAATCAGTGCCAAAACGGAATTTTAAGCTTAGGATCAATTTTACTTTATACTTTTTTTGCTTTGCTTTTTTTGCTACCAAAATTCCTCATTTCGCAGCTTGTGTAAAATACCTATCATATGCAGGCGGCCCGGAAGGTACCTCTGATCTACATTATACATAAAAATTTCCGAATATGTACAAAACTCATAGAGCTCACTATCCACAACAAAATACGCATTAACCCTGTGACGGTGAGGGAAAAATTAGCAGTTTTTGTTTACTTAATTCACGCAGTATTACAAGTTAACAGTAGTCGAAAGTGGCAGTTGTGTTTTAACCCACCATTCTTCCAAAAATGTTTCCCTTCTCTGGCGAAGGCCGTAGACAGCTCGCCTCATGCGTTTTAAAAATCTCTTAAAGTATTTGTAGTAAATAAATAACAGTTTTTATACGTACTTTAAAATAATTATAAAAAGATAATTGTTAAAAATTAAATTATAAGTGATTATTATCAATTATGTAAATAATAATAGTTAATTATAAATATAAGACAAATATTAAATTGAAAGGACTAAATAGTCTTCTGATAAGTCTTGAATCTTCTCAGATTGGTATACTGTGAACAAAGTTTTCAGCAGACTCAAAACATGCTAAGATTTCTGTATCACAATCATAATCATCATCATAAGTTTCTAACCTTTGCTTTTCTGAGCCATTTTACTTTACAAACACCCTAAGAAACGCGTCAAAATACGCATAAAAAGAACGAGGTAAAAAGAAAAAAAAATCCCCCTTCATTATGAAAAGAAATTCATGGAACCCTTACTGCCATCTGTAGACAGTGAAACTAACTAAATTTCGCGAGTAGGATTCGTTTGTAACATAATCAATGCAGAATAATAATGGCGTACGAGCTAAGCTCGTCAGCGCGCATTGGGGAAACATTTCAATACGCAAGTAGTGCTCGTTTCTAACCCTTTCGTTCCCGAGCGGAACTCGTTTGCGCGCATTATAAAGCACGATTCGGTTGCAAAAGCTGATCTTATTCATAACTATCAAAGGGTTAAATAAATAGAAAGTTTTATTTTCACCATTTATCATTTTTCTTTACACCATACTTATTTGTTAGTGCCTAAATGAAACCGTTTATAAAAAAGTATCTTATTTGCAGTGGTGTGTATGTAAAGTTTCAAACATGACTATTTATTATACTAAATAGTTCCTTTCCTTCAGAGAAATTTTTTTTTCCAGTTTTACGCTTTCAGAAAATGAAAACTAATTTTTAGGCAATAAGTTATTCAGTTATGGTGTAGAAGTAAGTATTTTTATAAGAAAGTACTTATTTTGTTCATGAGAAATCAATTAGACTGCACGTAAATCTTGAATATTCTTATATGAACAGTTCATGAATGAAAATAACTAGCTAGATGTATGAGTAAATATTGATATTTGCATTTCCATATCGAAAATTCTACTACCTGAAAGAGTTCTTGTATCGATTTGAAATACGTTTTTAATTCTTTTCCTTACTTGGCTGCGTTAATATTTGCGTTACATGCCATATATACATACAGGCATGCAGTAAACATTTTCTTTTCCTGACTAAACCTATATACATGTCCCATTGCAAAAGTAAATATAATATACAAACACAAATTTAACAGCTAAATAAAATTATAAACTACTTTAAATAAAAATACTATATAAAACAGAGCCTTTAATAGTGATGTTCAACCATGAAACAAATTAAATAGAATAAACAATTGTCCACGCATTGCTAGGTTTAATGATTTAATTTAAAAATAAAATAATAATTAATGCTCTTTTGTAATGTTTGAGTAAAATAATCAATATATTTTAATTCAAAAAAATTCTAGAAAAAGTGTAAAGAAAAATAAAGAAAACTTTGATTTTAAAATAGTTCCTAATCGGTTCCTGCTGAATCTGTTCTTACTAAAATAATCCTATATTTTGTCTTATTAAACAGAAAAAAGAAAACTTGGTATTTTTTAAACTTAGTAAATTGTATAGACCACATGAGATCTTGAATAGTCTTGTCTTTACTCATTGAGAAACACATACTCAAAAATGTCAAATGCGAAAAGAAAAAAATATCAGCAAATCATTTTTAACTTTAGAGAAAAAAAACATCTCCCATGTCCGTTATATTCCCTAGCTAAATTTAAAATACTGTTTGATTCCTAAAAATATCTCAAATTTTCCATGTTTGTAACATATATGGGTACTTTCATAATAAATTCCAAGTCTTCGATATTGCTCAAAGAAAAAACTAAAACTTTTGGTGACAACTACTAAAATCATATGATTTATGTAGATAAATATTTGAAATACATTGTCAGATGATAGGCTCAAATATATCTTGTATTCTTTACAGAAGTTTGGTTACAATGATTATATATTTTGTACTGCTCTTTAACTACTTTAAATTCAAGGTGTTTTGCAAAATGTAAAAATTATTAACTTTTAAAAAAAAAAAAAATGATATTTCTGCTTGAGGCACTTGAGAGTATTATTCGAATTTTATATATATATATATATATATTGATATCAGTAAGATAGTTAAATAAATTTATAATGACTTCGGAAAACAAAACAAAAGAAATATTGTGATTAGACTAAGTCTTCTTAATACAGTATCATCCAATTGCGACTAGTTAAATTATTTTTCTACTCTATTCTCGGTTCTAAGCTACCCTAATCGATTAGTTAAGGAATTCGATATCCATTGATGATCTTGAGAGAAAAAGTGTTTTCTTTAGCTAATACCATCATCATTATTATTAGAAGGATACATTTCATGTACGAGAATCTCTAGATTTAACGAACTGAGGAGAAAAGTTAGATAAATTTATTTGTGTTACTCGTTTTCTCTAATTACGCTTTGCAGTGATTCAATGAATTCTAAGCAAATGTAACCAGAATTAACTTGACTTTAATTAACAGATCAGTTTTTTTTTTAATTTTTTGATTTTATTAGCATTAAAACTATTCATAATTCAGCATCATTGCTTGTTAATTGATTAACATTTGAAAACATTTTACGTTTCTTTTTGTAAGTTTTTTTTTCCAAAACAACACTAGTGCGAGTTGATTGAATTGATTAGCAGGTGATTGATTGTTTATCATAGCTCACTTAGAAATTGAAAATAGACTATCGGTGATGTATTGTTGATTAGACATGACGAGGGAATCTGAGCTATCTGAGTGTGTGTGTGACTTATATCTTTTCAAAAAAACATATGACAACGTAGAGATTATTAACATATGTCAGCTTTTCAACTTAGAACATATTTAGGAGTACCATGACTTGAACTCATCCCCGGATAGTACCATTGTTCTATATTATCTCATGGCGATTAATACTTGACTATGTCAGTCACATTAGTTTGCTGAATCAACCGATGCAAAGATTATTTACATATTATCGAAAATACAGTCAGATTTTAGTTAATTTTCTTTAAGTAATTATAAATAAGTTGTTTTAATTTAATAAAATTAAACATGAACATATTGATGGAATTTCATCATGTCATTTAAGAAAATCGAAATTAAAGTAGAATTAAGAATAAATATATATTCCAGTTTCTAGAAACGAAAATAACATCATCTCTTAAAATAAATTTATTTATTGAGGTTCATAATTAGATGCAAAAACTCAACATGTCTTTAAGAGAGAAGAGAATGGTAGTCAAGTAGCTTATACATATCATGCAAATTGTTTCTTCTAATTACACTGTTAAGTCATCGTAGTAACACATGATCATTCAATGAAACTGTGTGTGTGTTCGAATGCAATAATATGTATCTTATTGATGCTGTGATTGCTTATGCCACCTGTCTGACTGTGGCAGATCAACGCCCACAAAATTCATCGTGGCAAAGGGCTAGATGTAAGCCTGTCGTTAATCGTATCTTTGAGCACCAAACAGTTGACGAAACAAGTGAGATCTCTTAAAAATACTACAACTGATGATTAATTTGTTTGCCAAATTCTTGGAGTAATGTGAAACTTCGTCAATTAATTGAAAAACATCACTGAATGATCTTTACCTTCTTTGATAATATTGAAACCTGTTATAAAAAGAAGAAACATTCAGTTTACAAATTCATTTTGATCTATAGTGCATTTTGTCCTCAGATAAATACAGAACTTATTTAAACATTTTCAATTTCCTTTTCTGTGTCAATTCTAAGTCTAAATGTGTTGCTAAGTAAAAAATGCCAAACACGGCTATGACTTCTCAGCTACTGTATCAGCTCAATTAACTAGGGATTAATTTAGGGCATAAATTTATAATTTTTCATCAAAGGGAAAACCTCAGAATTATATATAACTTCAAGTATTTGAACGGATTTAGAGAATAAGTCTAGTTTTTGTAATTCCCCTTTCACTTTATATGATGACTTTATGATTGTATGTGTCAGTGTTTACTGTTGGAAATAAAAACTTTAAAATCAGAAAGAAAAGGAAATAATAAATTTTTACTTATTGCTCGTATACAACACGATAGAAATAAAACGTGATGAATTTTTAAATTGTTTAGAGGTTAGGAAATTAGACCACTCACCTGTTATAAATGGCAGTTAAAATGAAAATATCCCAGTTAGACATCAAGTTGAACTGTTTCTGCATGGCATAAGCGAGAAAAGTATCCCATTTCCATTCAAGTCTATGACACATTTATTTTAATGGCTGGAAAACGGTGTCCAACAAATCTATCTCGGCACCCCATTATCAGATATTTTCAATGAGTGTAATTAGGGGGACGTAATGACCACTACAAAAGTTGAAAATCCACGGTATTAAGATAGGTCAGGACCAGACTGGTAACATATGTTAAGGCGTTATCTTGTTGAAAAACGATGTGTCCCTAGGGCTTCTAAGTTAAGACACAGCATCCAGGCTTAAGATCTGAGAAATTCAGTGCTAGTTCTTCCAATTACCAACGATGCGAATGACAGAGGGTTCGTGACACACCCAAAGACTGCTCATATCATCACATGAGGTATTGAACCATTATGACATATCAAAAGCAAGCAAATGAAACGCATTTTCCTCTAAGCTTCGAATTCCGGATACATCCATCATGAGGATTTAAAATGAAATAAGAGACTTCTCAGAAAGAGTTTGTGGTGCTGCTCCTGTCAACAGTTTCGTCATTATGCACATCATCCATCGGCATACATTTCTATGCTGCAGTGTTAAGATAAGAAGCAATAATACTCGCCTTGTAGACAGTTTGTACTACTCCAGGTATCTCCTCAAGTATAGCAGCGTTTCCCAAACTGAGGGACATGCTCGCTAAGGGGCATGATAACCTGCCGGGGGAGGAGCGAATGTATCTAAAAGTCGAAAAGAAAGATTATTTAACCCCTGCTGGGCTGGTGCCTTTAGAGCCCCGGATGCATATACTCGCCCTTTCAAAGGAGAACCTTTTGCATGGTGCTGATCCCTATAGAATTAGTGCAACGGCTTTAGAATACAATAACACGACATTAAATGTGTTTTTAAGGTATCCGACTACGTTCGGAACCGTGATTTTGAAAAAGCGTGTAAATAGATAAAATTTATCATATTTAGTGTGACTTAGATTGGAAAATGTATATAAAATTGTCTTAAGAATAGTATTACAATAAAAAAATTATTTAAGTACAATATTTTGACAAAAAAGGAACATAGAATGACCCATTTTCAAAACATTCCCCTTTTGTAAAAATTGCCTCTATTAGAATAATATTTATAACATGTATATATATCAGATATCTGTACAGAGGCTCAACTGGAATTTTTGAAATATATAACTTAGAAGTGGGTTTATCCATGTTTTACGACAACAGAGGGGAGAGATTTTAAGAAAAAAATGCCGATAATTATTTTAATGGGTTGTAACTTTAAAAATAATGTGCATTTTTCAAAAATCATAGTTGAGCCTCTTTACAGATGTCTGAGCTATATACAGGCAAACTATTATTATAAAAGAAGCATTTTTAACAAAAGGAGAACCTTTGGAATAAACGGTTATTCTAAGTTAATTTTTTGCCGAAATATTGTACTTAAATAATTTTTTTTTTGTCAAAATGGCCTTTTAAAACGTTTTTATACATGTATTTTAATCTAAGTGACACTAAGTATCATGAAAATTATCCATTTGTGCGCTTTTTTAAAATCACGGTGAATTGAAGAATTCACCTTGAAGAATTTACTTATTTCGGTGAAGAGTTGGGGAAAAAATTTGAAATCGCACATGCCAGTAATGATAAAATTCATAGCTAAGCAGATTTTATTTGTTTGTTTCTTTTGATTGCCCTGTTTTGTATTCATTTGCTGTTATTTTCACCTACCATGCGTAATAGAAGCTTTTTAATTTTTTTTTGTACGAATCAATGAATGAAATAATGGTTTATGTTTCAACCATGTCTTAGGATATATCAGAGAGAAAAGTTATAAATTATTTTTTATTACATTGTAACTCTAGAGATTATTATTTTTAACTTTCCTTTTATTATTTTATCTTTTTTCCTTCTATTATTTTTTCTATTTTAAACTAAACAATGTTTAGGTGTAAAAACTCTCGTTTTCTTTTTCCTCAACAAACTGTGTAACAAAGCTTGTGCCTTTGGGGAAAACGGTGGCACTGGGGAATGAATTTCGTAACTTTTGCTCGGCAGTTAAGGGGTTAAAAAAATCTTAGTTTATTGAAAGGAATCAAAACGAAATACATTCTGTCATGTTAAATAAATAAATAAAAAATATAATGATATAATTTAGTTATAAATGTATCATTACTGCAAAATGTGTGCTTTTAATAGTTAAATTAAAAAAAAACTCAGGTAGGAACAAGTTTAACAATTAACCATTGGGTTGGCATACATAAAATTATATACAAAGTTCAATGCTAATTTTGAAATTTACATGTTTTATAATTTAAGTCGTATTATAGCTTTACGTAAAAGTGTATTATTATTGAGCTCAATACATTGTTATTCTATGGAGGGGAGGGGAGATGAAATTATGATTGGAAATCTGGTCACAAATATTGAATGTTTGAGAAGCAGTGAGGCATAGCTTACCATGCTACAAACAAGCGTAATTCTGGACTCAAGGTCCTAGTTTTGATTTTCCAATCTTGAAATGCCAATTTCAGGGCATATGTTCTTTTGGGAGTTGATCTCACAGGAGGATATTAAGATCCTGCATGACATACAGTATGATCCCGTTCCCATCGATTCCATATTTGCTTGACAGTTGTTTAATTCTACGCCATGAAAGTAGCATTGTGTTAACAGCACTCTCACGGTCCTGAATCCTCCGAATTTCCACAACCGTTTCTCCTTCTTATACTTGACTAAACACGATTTACTCAAATCACTAATATTAAACTGAAATTTCCGAATGGGAAATCAGATGTGTCTTTCTTTTATAAAGTATTTCTTTTTATACGGACAGAGTATTCGGTTGCTCGTTTCTTGTTCCATGTAAGTGCACATTTCATTTGCGTATTCCAGCCTCTTCTTTAAGGTGAATTTCATGTTTATCATCAGCCTTCCACCATGAAGATGCCAATTTAAAGATAAGCAGAGTCTAAATATAATTTGTACTTGTGTGGCAAGACAAAACACAGGCCCTTTATTCTGTACCACACTTCTTTGATTCAAATTTAGTTTAAATTTAAATTGTTCGGATGGAGGCATGTTTGATTATTAAACGTGAAAAGAGATATATGAAACGTTTTTAGATGGCATTTTAGATACTATATATGCTAAACTTTCTATATCCAGCATATAAGATCTTCAAACATAATCCTGTGTGTATCAGAACTAGAAGAAGTCTAATACTTTGATGGCTAGACACAATTAACACTGATTTTAAGGCCATACGGATGAATTGGCTGGAACTAGTGACAAGGGGAGCTAGTTTGAAGATGTTCTGGAGAAAGCAATGCCCCCCTTAAGAGTTGTTGAGCCAACGATAATGATGATGATGAAGTTTTGCAATCGAAAAATTTCTCAACTTAAAATTATAAATTAATTACTTTTTTTTAAAATAGAATTTTTGGAAACCTTATAAAATGTATGAAGGCATATTGGTCCAGTGGTAGCATATCGCACTTTCACACCACAAGTCCGGGTTCTATTCTTGGGCTGGGCAATGTCGACTCAGTATTTCATCCCTACTGCAGTGGGTTGATAAATGAGTACCAAGTTTTCTTGGGGACTTAAAAACTGGAGGTCTTGCATCAGACTGCCCATCTAATCGCGACATCAGCTCATGCACCTTAGCGCCCAAGGGTCACGTATTCTGGGATGGGCACAGTAGACCCTGGCCCTCACGGACTGCTGCGCCACTGAGTTTGAGTTTGAGTATAAAATGTATACTAAAGAAAGGAAAACATAATTCCAATAACATTTAATAAGATTTTAAATTTTTTCACAACGTTATGTTTAATATAAAGAAGGGTTTAGATTCATCTTAGCTTTCCTTGATCTGTTATTAATTTTTAAAAAGGTAAATAGTGTATGTCTTTCGATTAGGTAACCAACATTTGAAATGCAATATTTGTTTTATATTGATTCAGTAAGAAAAAATAATTATGATTTAATTTTAGAGTGAGTAATTTCCAGAAACTAATTTTGAAGTTATATTATTGAGCATATTATTAAGTTGAGTTATCAATATCACAAAAAATGTAATATTTTAAGAATGAAAGAAATAAGAAAAAAAAGTGTTTACAGATAATATTCAGCTTTTCTTATCAAATGATCTTAAATGTATCCATTTTCAATTAAAAAGAATTTTCCTGAAATTTAAACAGCTTATATTCATAAAACTGCTGATAGTTTTAGCCACAAATTCGACTTATAATTCTCTATTAAAATTCTACTGGTTACTTTTTGTAGATGTTATGAATGTTTATGTGTGTGTCGAAAGTGTATGGTGATATCTCACTAGCATAGGACGAATCAAGTAGTACACACGGATAGAGATAAAATGATACATTTATAATATCATTTAACTAAAAAAATAAAAATAGTAAATTGCCAGTTAAAAGAAAAATGAAAATTGCCTGAGTAGTCAACATACACACATTTGTCTTATTGTAAAAATAATTCTCTCAAAAATATTTTCTTTTAAAAAATAAAAAACATTTGCACATTTAATATTTTTTTTTTTTTTCTCAACATAACAGATTACAAATAACACCGAAGAACGTTCCTTTTACCGGAGAAAAAATTTCAATTAAAAATGTGACGACCTATTAATCTTTTAAAGAATTGTTGAAAATTCTAGCATTCGAATCAATTGAACTTTTTAGTTTCTATAATATTTCATTAAACAATTTTTTTGATCTAATGCACAGTAAAATATGTTCTTAAATCCTTAAAACCCATTAATTCTATGATGAGGCTTTGTTAAGTACCTTTTTTAAAAATTTAAATGGGCAATGGCTTGTTAAATTTTTAAAAAGGACTGCTTTTAAAGTTTAAATTACAATTTTTTTAAAAACAGAAAACCTATAATTGATAAAATTTTTTAATCTGTTTTAGTCGAAGAAAATTCAATTAACTACGCTTTACTTTGCTTTACGTAATTTTAAATCACTTTCAATTAACTAATGTATTCTTAAATGCTGATGCTTATGTTCACAATATATGACAACATTTTATAAGCGGATTAATTATTAAAAGAGATTACTAGAAGGGGGGAAAACGGCTCGCATTAAGGAAAAGAATAAAGTTTTATCTATTAAGTAATATGCTGAACTTAGGTACAAGTATATCAAAAAAAAATAATCGTTCGTTAAGACGATTTACCGCAAAATTTTAATTTTCAAAATTTAAATTAAGAGAAATAAAGGATTAGTTTTGCTTATAAAACATTTAAAAGTTAGTGGTTCTCTTGATTTATTTACTAATTTGAATTTTGTTGCAATTTTGCTGAACAATGAAAAAAAAATATTAGTCAATTCTTCGTTTCGAATTTATGTTCATAAGCATAAAAAAGTGTATTTGTTATGCTACCCAATTGTTTATAAACGCAAGATTCGATTGTACGCCATGGTCAAAATCAACAATTTTAATTAGATAAATTTTGTAACATATGTATTAAAATAATTAAAATATAACAAACATTTCAGCTTTCTCGCCTAAAAACTAAAATAAAACATACGGCGCTACTTCGGGTCCCATGCATTCGGGATTCATATATCTCTAAGACTCCCAACCAATAGTCCCTGAAGTTTTAAACAACACTAGGGATAATTTTAAAATATATTATTGTTTTGGAAAAAAGATTATATAAATGTTGATTTGAAAAAAAAATTGAAGAAAACCATATCTTTAAAAATAGTTTTTTTTAAAACAAATATTCCCTTTACCCCAAAAAGGGTCCCTATTTGTTACATTATTATAATAAAAGATAGAAACATGTAAGTGATTGGTAAATAATTGTTGAAGGATTAGTATTTTGAATGCACTTATGGATTGGAAAAACACAAGCTGAGAAAAATTAATTTTAAGTTTAAAATTCTGAAAAAAAAAAATATTAAAATAAGCTTTAATAAATTTAAGTTAACATTTTATATATTAAAAAGGAAATTTAAAAATAAATTTTAAATTATTTTTTAAATAATTGTTTTTTTATATAAATTCCCTGCATTTTATAACTGATCAAATTTATAAAGAGAATTAATTACACAAAAAAATTTAAAGAAAATGTGTTAATACAATTTTTTTTTCTCTTATAACATAGATTTTAGGTTTTTTTTTTTTTTTTTTTTTACAATGTTGAAATATTATATTTGTATGGAAACGTATGACAAAAAATAACTGAAATTATGAAAATTATTAAATATAAAATCCCTTAATTCAAACATTTTACATGCTCACATTTCATGAAGAAAAAAACCGCATTAATGTAATGCCTAAGAAATATTTTGCTTTATATATAAAACCTACCTTTATTACTGCAATAACTTCTTTTTTAAAAAAATAGATTTTTTAACACAGACAGCTTTTTTTTAACTTTTTTTTTCTGTCTAAAAAGGAGGCTTGGTTGAATTGTCTAATTTGTTTGTTTACATTTTTCAATTGAAATGTTTTCCAATTTCTAATTTTCCGACTGTCAAATGAGGTATATCGATCGAAGGATAATAACGCAAAGATTATGACTATAAATAAATTTTTTCAAAGAACGTTATTTTGGTCATTTTTGTGGAATCGAGTCATCTTAATGTTTCCCCAAAACTTTGTATAACTCTAGGATTTTTAGATTATTACTTAATCTTAGCAATATATGAACTAATTAAGGCAAATTTTCTATTCCTACAAAACACTAGTTTTTTGTAAACGTCTTTTGCAGTGCTGTAAGATAAATATTTTATTAAAATTATTAAGTAGTTATGAAATGATGCTCGCACATTTTTTCTTCTTTCGTCATAATGGGGATATTTACATCTGAACTTTTTCAAATTCCCTGTACGGCATAATATTAACATGATAATCATTTAATCTTCATGCTTAACCACACAATATTAGTTGAAATTATTATAATATGGCACATGATACACAACTAGTAGTAAAACCGAAAGGGTTTCAAAAATATCAGATTTCCTCTCCCCTGCTAATTTAACTCTATTATATTGTAGAATGCAGAAAAATAACAGATGGCCAATTAGCATAATAACCCTATTTGGAAAGTGAAATATTTTATTGCTAAAGCTTCGGGATCTAAATTTTTCCCGTTCTATCTAACTTATTGCATATCAGATGCTTGGAACCCCAAGGGCCTTTACACAATCGGTTTATCAAATTTCTAAATGGCTCTCTTTACTCAAAATGTGTTATGGGCTTCGGCTGAAACAAAATATTCCATACATTTTAATATTTTTATAGCCTTCATCCAACATCAGATCCAAACAGTGTCTTACTGGATAAATGATATCACTATTATTTCTACATTAAACATTAATTTTATCTTAATTCCCATATTAGGTCTAGCCTGCATTATTAGTACAGCTAGAGACAATAAATCCTTCACTGGGATATCGAAAATCATCTTAAGCTTGTTTGTTTTCTAATATGAATAAAGCTCAAACAACATGTATTTGCATTACAATTTCATGATAGCTTTCCGTAAATTCTCCACTACAAGCTTATGAAGATCAACATTTTTGTTCCTATGCAATAATTAGTCATATCTCATAGGAGGTAACAAAATTATTATTAAATTTACCATTGAATGGCTTGATGATGTAAATGTTTAATGAGAGTAAATATAGGTTTTGCTTAGTATAAAAATCAAGATTTTCATTTACATTTATTTAATTAAAATTTTTAATTTTAATCGAGATATGTTGCTTGCATTAGGTGTATTATTGATTCTAATTTAGAAACAAAAAAAATAACAAAAGCACTCCTATTCCAGTTAGAATAGTTTAAAATGTTTTTTTAAACCCGTTTTATTCCAATCTATTTATTTTGCTCAAAATTGAGTAGAATTATATTTTCTGAAGTATGTTAAACCTAAATAAACTAAATATCACAAAATTTGAAAAAAAAAATTATATATTTTATTTATGAAATCAGATGCGTCCTCTAAATAGGACACTGGAATAAATAGAATAAAATTTGCACTTACGTATTTTGTTGTTCTCTTCAATGATGAAAAGCTATTTCCGAGTAGAAAAGTTTTCTTTGAATAATACATTCTTGTTTATAAAATATTTCATTTTTTTATTAACATTTCACTCTTTTGAGTGGAAAGGTACAAAGCAAGCCCAAACAAAGCGTTTTGTCACATTTGCGACAACATGTTTTTGCTTTTCCTTTGCGGCCTTCTCTTTGACAAAGGCGTTTTTGTTTTATTGTTTTAGTAAAAAACTACCAATGCTATCTTTATGAAAGTCTTCTTTTGCATAAGAAAGTTCAGTCCAGATCCTAGGTCTACATCTCGTTCTTTTCACAGTTTTATTGCTGCACTGCGGATACATCTCTTCCAAACTCCCCTTCAAGTTTAGAACTTTATCTGTGTTGAGAGTTTTATAAATTATCCTGGCGTTTACTATAGACATATGCAGTGAAGGTATAAAATGTGGTATAAATGTGGAATCGAAAACACGTATTTCGATTGCAGTGGTCAAGAGATCTCTCTCGTGTTTGTTTTTCACTTCTGCTGCGTATCGCATATTTTCTTTTACAATGAGATCTTAAATTTCACCGAAATTAAACTGCTGGAAAAGATCTGTTGGAAAATCTCTCAATGCAGTTTCCAACTGCTTGAGCTAGTCACTTGAAGTTGATTCATCCTGTGTTTCCTATTTTGTATAATGCGGTGATTTATTCTTTTGGAAGAACCCCATTCCCCTCCCCCTTAGAATAATATATTTTTAAAAATAATATTTAAAGTAGCATAACATACACTGCTCTCCACCGTAAATGCAACACAAAGAAAGACAAGATAGATAACACAACAAACTTTATTTTGTAGATAACATGTTGACCAAGTATCAAATGATTAAATTTATAGACATATGAAGTATGGTTCCTGCCAGAATCAGTAGCCTGAGTAGACACCATTGTTGGAGATCACTAATGCCACACGTATCGGCATTTATTCAAAGAGACTTTGGATGCGTTCTTGGGATGCAGCAGAACAAGCAGCTTCCACACGTTGCCAAAGGTGATCTGGTGTGGCAGCTGGGGGTGTAATCTAGGGCAATCGTTGAGCAACCATGGACCACATGTATTCTATTGGTGACATATCCGGAGAGTGAGCCGGCCAAGAAAGCAATTTAATTTGGTGATTGATGAAGAACGTTTGGACAATGCGTGTCACGTGTATTCGCGCATAGCCTATTGAAATATGGCAGTGGCCAAACTCTGAAGGTAAGGAAGGGCAAATGGTTCCAACACCTCGGAGATGTAGCACTGGAATTTTAAAGTATCGTCAATGCGTAGTAGAGGAGTGCGAGAGTGATGTCCAATACCACCCCATACCATAATACCCTGTGCAGGACCAGTGGGGTGCTGCATAACTTGGCTGTTAAGCATCCTCTCTCCGCGGTGTCTCCAGACTCGAATCTGACCATTGTGGTGCTGCAGACAGATGCGAGATTCGTCAGTAAAAACAACTTCATTCCATTCTGCCATCCACATTCTTCTTTCATCTCACCCTTGGCGACGGAGACGTCTGTGGTTCTGCGTCAAATGTAGACCAAGTAGTGGACGTCTTGCGGACAGACCACTCTGCTGTAAACGGTGTCGAATGGTACACGAAGACACTGAATGATGCGTTAGACTCAATGTGATGTGCTATGGTTCGTGATGTGGCTGAGTGATCCGTCACTGCCATGTGCACAATTTGCATGTCCTCACTTGAAGTGGTGCACTGAGGTGGATGCGATAGAGCACGTCGATCCGTCATACCCTCCTGCATCCAACGGTCACATATTCGCATTACAGTTGTTTGGTTTCGTCCAACCACGACTACTGATTTCCTTGAAAAATAATCCACAATCTCAGTAGGCCACTATCCTTCCTATGTCGAACTCGGATACTTGATCAAAATCTGATCGCTGTTTTCTAAGAGAAATAACTGATCTTTTTTGAAAAACCTTTAAGAAAAACACAACTACCGAACTTGAAATCGTCAGAATCTGCAAGCCTTAAATAGCGCTTTGAGGTGGCGCCATAGGCGCGCGTGTTGTGTGTCTGCGCTGAAATTCTAATCATTTGCATAACTCACCTCCGTTAATGCATGTTGTAATTTTCATGTTATTTGCATCCTTCCTTCAGGGTGTTGCATTTATGGTGGCCATCAGTGTATTTTGCGTATATTATGGACAAACAATTTTAAAAATATTGTAATCTTTTTAGTAAATTTTTTAAATTTATTATTAATATAATTTACTCATCCATTAATAATATCAATTTTCGATCCAAATGTCACCTACCCATGCATTTCATTTAGTAACAGGGATATCTGCTTGTAATTTTTTACACCGTCAAAGTCTTGGTGTATTGATATTATCTGCGAGCCTATTTCATATTTTACGTTTAATTTGTCTTTATATTTTGTTATTGTAGGGGTTCATGCTGATACATGTTTCTTACTTAAATTCATTGTTCTGAAAGGTAGTATGTTTATATCTGTGAGAAAAGTCCTGTGTATTTTGCATGAATTTTAAACCTGAAATTTCGAGATGTTCTTGCATAAATTTAGGTTTTAACATCAAATCAGTAGAGAGGTCGACAAGTTGTTCACTCTAGTTTTTTATAGGTGTTTTTTACACAAATGTAAAAAGGTGCATTTTTCCATTAGAAAACTATTTTGAACACTGTACTACCTATTTAGTTACATCATAGTAACGACTGTAAAATTATTCCCAGGGCATGAAACCCGGGGTAGAATATTCCCAATCTAATAGGTAGCACACACACACATACACACACACACACACACATATATATATATATATATATATATATAACTTTTATCCACAATATCTAAATTTAATACAGACCAATAATAACGAAAATGAAGCAAATTTTCTTGGCATGCATGTCAAATTAAATGATAATGTAATAGTTTATAATATTTATGATAAAAGAGAAGAATTATTTTCAATATTATAAAAGTTCCTCATTAGGAGAGTAATGTACATGTTTCTATATTCAGAAATATTGTTATTATATATATACAACGTAATAAATTTCTGGTGTCAAAAAAATCAGACATTATAAATAACTATAAACATTTTACTACATATTGCTTAAATCAGAAATACGCAATTAATTGTATTAATAGTTGTATGAATAAATATATTCAAAAAAATTAGGATTAAAAATTCTGAGATTGATAATAGTTTATTACTATAAACTTAAATATTTCATAGTTATAGTTATCTCCATAATCTAATAGTAGATAAAATTACTTATTATTATTTTATTCATATTTATACTCTAGTGTTATTAATGTTATGCTATAATTTGCAAGATATTAAATTTTATTTCCATTCTTTTTATACTTTTGTTAAATGCTACATTTCAGCCCTTCACTTGATTTAAATCTGCATTAGGGTCCAGAAAATGGCTATAAATTATTTATTGCACTCAGATTTAGCGCGGGTTTTGCATTTGTAAGTGTAATTTTTAGGTAAGTTACTTTTATCTTGTAATGAATTTAGATATTCCTATCCATTATTTTCTATTGGTTTTTGCTCAGTGATATTTACATAAAGGTAAGATTATTGGCCAAAAACAATACATGCCCAACCCCACTTCTTTTATATAAATTATTTTATATATTAGCTGTCCTAAGCTTCTATCAATGTTTGTAAATAATGCAGCATCCATTTTATAATTTTAATCTCGATTACTCATATGTCCTTCTTATTGTGTGATTTTCCTACTGTCTACGTGTGTGTTTTTTCGAAATGCTATTGTTTCTGTATGTTATCCTGTTTGTAGAGAATTAACTCTTATATATAGGAGTATGTATATATTTATATATATATATGTATATATATATATATATATATATATATGTATATATATATATATATATATATATATATATATATATATATATATATATATATAATATATATAATATATTCAATCACAAATAGAATAATTGAATCAAAAAATCGAATTTCAATTCAAATATCGAAAATCCCATTTCAAAACATCAATGACAAATATAGAAGACAAAATTACAACGTTTTCAAACAAAATTAAAAAATTATAAAATAAAAATTTATAAATTATCCAAGTGCAACCTCGGACTTAGGACCGATAAGTGGGGTTAAACTAGTTTGATGGCGCCAACCTTCCACCTATTGCAAATTGGTGAATTAATCGTAAAATATCCAGATCTCAAAAATTTAAAAATTAAATAGTTAAAATTAAACGATTAAACTTGAAAAATTGAACTATTCGCCATCGCATTCTGAATGATATTATATTAAAATATTAAAATTTTAAAACAATTAATTGTATATAATATATGAACCTCGAACACCAAAGATGCACTCCATCTTTAGGTATAGAAATATGTCTAAAACTGAAAGTTCAAATTAAAACCAAGTATGTTCACAAATGAATAGCGTAAATCATTAAAAAACTGACCAAAGAGCATCTCTATAAATAAATTCAATTCTACAAATTTGAACGATTTTTTCCTTCATATTTACATCAATCACTTTCACTCCTACATTTTGCTCACAACACCACTAATGCCATGTCAATCCAAATGATTCATAATCTCACACTAGAGTTTAACTATTTGGTATTAGATGCAAATCAGTTTGCAAGTAAAAAAAGTTGTTTGATTGGTCATAAACGTTTTATTGGTCATAAATAGTTCTCACACTAGAGTTTAACTTTTTGGTATTAGATGCAACCAGATTGCATGCAATTCTACTTGGTCATAAACGCTTGATTGTGTCATAGCAGTTCTCACACTAGAGTTTAACTTTTTGGTATTAGATGCAAATCATATTGCATGAAATTCTTGATTGGTCATAAACGTTTGATTGGTCATAAATAATTTTAAAGTGTAGTCGTGTAAATATTGATCTTGTGTGTATTATAATGTATTCTGTGTGTGAATGCAATATTCTTTCATAGCTGGACCACTGAACAAGCTGACTTTGTGGACCTAATGTTGTGTGGTGATCTGTGTATTTATGAGTTTAAAAATATTTTTAAGAAATATTTTTAATCTATGTATTTTCTCAAGAAGTTGATGGGATAATCATTCTTGTGCAAATAAAAATATGTAAATTTGGACAAGTTCTTGAATTACCTAACATAGGTAGTTAAACGCCATATTTCTCACCTAAAAATTTAAAATTATATTTCTAAATATTGATATATGTAAGCAGCGCCAAAGCTCGGTAATTTTTATGACATTGAAGTTAAATGCGTCCCATTTTATCATAGATATTGCTGTATAATTTGTTGTCAATAATATTTAAATCTAAATCCAAAAAATTCAACTCTCTTTGCTGAGTTAAAATTTGTCTGTATTATTTTAGGTATTCCGGATAAAAATTAATGCTAGGTTTAAATTCAATGTCGCGACCCAAATACCAAATCATCTATATATCTTAATAATAAGAGGCAAGATGGTTCATTTCTTCGATTTCCGATTCATAGTGGTGTAAATACAGGTAAACGAGACTATTACTGGCTGACCAATCTTGGGAGGCAATCATTGATTTGTTTGTAGAGTTTGTTATCAAAAATAATAAAATTCTCCTATTACAAAAAACGAATTAATGTATTGAACCTTCAACGCTAATGTAATAATTTAAAACCATATTTCTCAAGGTGCATCTTGAAAGTACCTAAATTATATCTTCTATTTTGATGGAGTTAAATAAATTCGGAAATCAAATCCATGCAAATTTGTAAAATACTTGTTGCTCATTTATTAATAACGTATAATAATATTTACAATATTATTGCACAATTTCCTGGACTTGACAACATAGACTATCAAGTGTTTTAAATTTTCTATTGATCTTTAATTTCTCTATAAGAACATCATTTTTTGTTCTAAAAATTAAAAATTAAAAATTCATTAAGTCCCCTGAGAGGACATGAAACCCATATTCTTAAAGGCCTGAGTAGGTAAATTATATTTAATTGCAACATTTAGAATAAATTTATTAATATCTTCGATATTAAGATAAGTTCTGCCAAATATATATATATATATATTTAATAGAACTTGCAGTGCGCTATCGTCGCGGTGAGTGATATTATGACTGGCCAACGAAAGGAAAGGGCGTGGCCGGTGGCGAGTGATTACTGTAAGTTAAGATAAATTTTCTATGCTGGTTGATATTGCGTATCGAATGTTATTGAAGAGGCAGTCTTTTAAGTGAATCCATTTTATTGTATATCTTGAAACACATAAACATAAAACATGGACGACAATACACAAAACAAAGACAAGGAGCACATAACGCGCTGCAGTCGATTACATGGTTAAGGGCAAAGACAGAAGAGAGAAGTGAGCGGGATTGTAAATGATCTCGGTTTTATACCCAGCGGGACATCACATGATTTGGGTGGGGATGTAGTTAAAGATACCCTTGTTAGGCGGATAACTAATAAAAATAATTAAATGGTTATCCTGAAGGGTTGTACTATAAATAAATCAAAAGCTTATTAAAGATTAAATTAATGGGAATTATTACATTTCCCCCTTCCACAAGAGACGTGTGTGCTGCAGGGGCCTTGGTCTAAAACCGTATCCTACAGAGATACCAAATCAGAAATTGAAATTTAGATTAACATTGATTTTGAATAGGTAAAATACGTGTTTCAAAAAATATGAAACTAGTATGCATAAATATAAATATAAAATTACACAATACGAAAATATCAAAATAAGATTATTAAATACTTGAAATAAAATGAAAACGGAATTTTTTTTTAAATATTTGTAAATGACGTTTATTATATAAAAAAGTATTAAATTATTCATACATAAGAAGTTGGTTCTTTCTTAGTCTTATTTGGGAAGTAGTTGCCTTGTACGAGTTAGCTAGACATGGCAAGATTGAGACGTGTCCCGACATATGCAATTGTCAATATGTTGGACCAGAGGCCTTAATAGAGGGGTGTTGTCTCGATTTGGGATTCGTTGAATGCTAACAGGGTTCTCCGAGCTCTGAGAAACTGTGTTAGTAGCCAAGGATAAGTCACAAGCAAATGGTGTGTGTCTAAATTAATTGATTAAAAGGACATTGTTGTTTCCAATGGTAAGCATTGAGAATACATTGTGTGTTGAATATGAATTTACATAAAAATATCTAAAATACAGAAAATAATTTCTTAAAAATAAATCTAAAATTGTGTGCAAGAGCACTGAGGGTAAAAACAGGCTATAGAAAAAGCAATTTGAGAGATTGACCCATGCCTTGCACAATCATTAAGGCAATTTTACTTCTTACCTTGTATATACTGCACAATAACTCCAAAAACAAAATTTCCCAAGAGTGAAAACTGAAAGTCAACGAAAAAAAAGAATTTTTTTTAAAACTATTTATGATTTATTTTTATTCATATTATGCTTTATTCTGAAAAAAAGGTAGAAGTTAGGAGGCAATAGTATTTTGACAGTCAAAGGTTTTTATTCCCTTGAGGTACACACTGTGGAATCCTTTTTATTTGTTATTTCTTCGGTATGTAAACATTTGTTTTCACTTTTATTTATTTAATAATATTTTCTAATTCTAAGTGCTCTCAAAACCATTAATTTATACACATTTAAAATTGTTCATTTTCATATGAAATAAATTGTATCATTCACACAAATAAAGTAAATCTTATCATAACTAAAAATTCTTAAAACCATATTAAATACATCAAATAGAGTACCAACACAAAATTCTCAAAATAAGAAATATCAAAACATTGCTAATAATTCAGTAAAACACTTGAAAACACTATAATATCAAAACTCAGAAATATTAATTATGAACTATCCATTTTGTCTCTCTAGAACATATAATATAGCATTGAGTAAATTTAACCAAAAAATATAAACCGGAGATCTCTGGAAGAGTTTTTAAAATGGTAACTTTATAACAAAAACACATACACACTAATTGGTGTAGTTTTAAGTTTGACTGCCCAATCACAATAAATTTAAATATAATAAAAAATTTTAAAAAAAAATGGTACACATATTGTTGCATACATTAGGATAAACCATAAAAATAGTACAATGGCAGTAGCGACCAAATATTAGCAATAATAAGTAAACGATGGGGAAGACCTATATAATAATAAAAAGAAACACTGGGATAGAACCAGACACATATAAGAATATAATTGCTGGGGTAAAACCAGGCTTTAAAATAATAATAAAAAAATGCTGGTGTAGAACCAGGTTTTAAAATTTAAAAAAAACTATATTGGTACCACTACCCCATACCAAACCATTTCATATAGGGAAAACTATAAAACAAAAAATTCTTTTAAAAAAATATTTAAACCACAAATTTGAGAATAATATAAGATTTTAATGAAAAGGATCATTAAAAATAATATTTTAGGTTTGTTTGCAAATTATTAGGCATCTTACTCCTCATACTGTCTTTCTTCAACATTTGTAAATAAATTATTAGAATTAAATAATGAAAATTTTCATTCAAGTTAGAATTGTGATTTGGAAAAGGCTCGAAGTTACGTGGCACTGAATGATTCGTCACAAAACAAGGGCTCTGCTATGGTTCGGATGTGACTGAGCGATCTGTCACCCCTTTAAATTTGACTGTCCTCGGAAGTGTTGCACGACGTGGAGGGACGACCCCGGTCCGTCCCCCTCCCCCATTCAACAGTCACATATCCGCATTGGTTGTTTGGTTTCGTCCAACCACGACTACTGATTTTTAAAAAATAATCTACAATCTCGGTATGTCACTACCCTTTTTTGTCAAACTCGGATCTTGATCAAAACGATCGCGTTTTCTATAACAAACTAATCATTTTTGAAAAACACAAAAAAAACACAATTCCGAACTTGAAATCCCCCAATCTCCAAGCCAAATGGTTTTGGGGGGCCACAAGCCTACTATGTGTGTCTGCCTGAAATTTAATAATTCTCATATCTCACTCCCAATGCTGTTGTAAATTTCATGTTATTTGTATCCTTCCTTCATGATGCATTTACTGGGGATCAATGTTTTGCGTCTTTTACAGAAAGAAAATTTTTAAAAAATTGTAATTTTTTTTATTAAATTTTTTTTTTTAATTTATTAATAATAAAATTTACTCACCCATTAATAATATCTTTTTTCGATCCAAGTGTCACCTACCCATGCATTTCATTTAGTAACAGGGATATGTGCTTGTAATTTTTAACTCCAACAGTCAAAGTCTAGGTCTATTGATATTATCTGCGAGCCTATTTCATATCTTACGTTTAATTTGTCTTTATATTTTGTTATTGTAGGGATTCATGCTGATACATGTTTCTCACTTAAATTCATTGTTCTGAATGGTATTATGTTTATATCTGTGAAAAATGCCCTGTGTATTTTTCATGAATTTGAAACCTGCAATTTAGGAGTTGTTCTTGCATAAATTTAGGTTTTAACATCAAATAATTAGAAAGGTCGATAAGTTGTTCCTTGGAAATTTTAGGTGTTTTTTTCACAAATGTGGTATTTTTTCCCTTGAAAAATTTTTGAACTCTGCACTAACTATTTAGTTGCAATATACTAACGACTGTAAAATTATTCCCAGGGCCTGAAACCCACGGGGTAGAATATTCTCAATCTAAAAGGTAGCACAGACACACACATATATATATATATACATATTTAATAGAACTTATAGTGGCGTATGAAATTTGTCGTGGTGAGTGGGCTATTATACTGTAATAACGAAAGGATAGGGCGTGGTCGGTGGTGAGTGATTACTGTAAGTTAAGATACATTTTCTATGCTGGTTGATATTGCGTATGCAATGTTATTGAAGAGGCTGTCATTTAAGTGAATCCAGTTTATGCATATCTTGAAACACATAAACATAAAACATGGATGACAATACACAAAACAAAGACAACGAAAACATAACGCGCTGTAGTCGATTACATGATTAAGGACAAAGACAGAAGAGAGAAGAGAGCGGGATTGCCAATGATCTCGGTTTTATACCCAACGGGACATTACATGATTTGGTGTGGGGATGTTGTTCAAGATACCCTAGTTAAATGGATAACTAATTATAAAAAAAATTAAACTTTTATCCTAAAGGCCCTAGACCAAAAAATAAACGTTAAAAAAAGATTAAATTAATGGGAATTATTACAATTTCCCCCTTCGCAAGAGACGTGTTTTTTGCAGGGTCTATGGTCTAAAACCGTATCCTACAGAGATACCAAATAAGAAATTGAAATTTAGATTAACATTGATTTTGAATAGGGAGAATATGTGTTTCGAAAAATATGAAACTCTAGTATGCATAAATATAAATATAAAATTACACAATACGAAAATATCAAAATAAGATTATTAATTTGAAAAAAAAAGGGGAAAACCAGAAAAAAAAAATTAAAATTTTGAAAATGACGAAATCATATAAAAGTATTAAATTATTCATATAAAAGGGTTGGTTCTTTTTTGGTCTTTTTTTTAAAAGTAGTTCCCTTTGTCCGAGTTAGATAGACATGGAAAGGGTTTGGGGGCGTGTCCCACAATGTAATTGTTAATATGCTGGACCAGGGCCTTAAAAAAGGGGGCGTTGTCTCTATTTGGGATTTGTTGAATCCCAACATGGTTCTCAAAAGCTCAAAAAACAGTGTTAGAAACCCAAAAGGATGAGTCACAAGCAAATGGGGTTTTCTAAATTAATTGTTTAAAAAGGACATTTTTTGTTTCCAATGGAAAGCATTGAGAATACCTTGTGTGTTGAATAGGGAATTCACAAAAAACTATCTAAAATACAGAAAAAAATTTTTTTAAAAAAATCAAAAATTTTTGTGCAAGAGCACTGGGGGGAAAAAAAACAGGCTATAGAAAAAAAAAATTTTTGGAGATTAATGCCTTGCCCCCAATCATTAAAAGGGAATTTTACTTCTTTCCTTGTATATACTGCGCTTCCCAAAAAAAAATTTCCCAAGAGTGGAAACTGAAAGTCAACCAAAAAAAATAATTTTTTTAAAAACTATTTATGATTTATTTTCATTCATATTCTGCTTTATTCTGAAAAAAGGTAGAAGTTAAGAGGCAATAATATTTTGACAGTCAAAGGTTTATATTCCCTTGAGATACTCACTGTGAAATCCTTTTTATTTGTTATTTCTTTGATATGTAAGCATTTGTTTTCACTTTTATTTATTTAATAATATTTTCTAATTCTAAGTGCTCAAAACCGTTAATTTATACACATTTAAAATTGTTCGTTTTCATATGAAATAAATTGTATCATTCACACACACAAATAAGGTAAATCTTATCATAACTAAAAATTCTTAAAACCATATTAAATACATCAAATAGTATCACCACAAAATTCTCAAAATAAGGAATATCAATACATTGGTATTAATTCAGTAAAACACTTAAAAACACTATAAAATCTTTAATTCTCATATTAAAAATCAAAATTCAGAAATATTAATTATGAACTATGCATTTTCTCTAGAACACATAATATAGCATTGAGTAAATTTAACCAAAAAAAAAATAATAAATAAATAAACCGGAGATCTCTGGATGCGTTTTTAAAATGGTAACTTTATTACAAAACACATACACACTAATTGGTGTAGTTTTAAGTTTGACTGCCCAATCAATAAATTTAAGTATAATCGAAAATTAAAAAAAAAAATGGTACACATATTGTTGCATACATTAGGATAAACCATAAAAATAGTACAATGGCTGTAGGGACCAACTATTAGTAATAATAAGTAAACGAGATGGAGAAGACACATATAATATTAAAAAGAAACACTGGGGTAGAACCAGACACATATAAGAATAATTGCTGGAGTAAAACCAGGCTTTAAAATAATAATAAAAAAATGTTGGTCTAGAACCAAGTTTTAAAATTAAAAAAAAAACTATATTGGTACCACTACCCCATACCAAACCATTTCACATATAGGGAAAACTATAAAACAAAAATTCATAAAAATATTTAAACCATAAATTTATATCACTATCAGATTTTAATGAAAATATATTATTAAAAATAACATTTTAGGTTTGCTTGCAAATTATTAGGCATCTTAATTACAATATCTTTCTTCAGCATTTTAAAATAAATTAGTAGAATTAAATAATGAAAATATACATTCAAGTTAGAATTTCAGATCATTTCAAATGAAGGGAATAAACAAAAATGCAAGATTTATTGAATGGATTAATATTTCACTGCTCAAAAACACTTACTATTCAAAAAAAAATCGCTGAGCGAACATTAACCTTCACATTTTAAACCACACACTTGTAGCACTTAAAAAGAAAAGTTACTCAATCTGGTTTTTAATATCTAGATGATAATTTTCGGGTTCAATAACTGGAATGAGATTAGGTAACTGTGATTATATCAACTTCACAGTGAACATAAACCCATTTTCATACATATTTATAATTTTCTTTTCGATTTTTTTTGTTACTCTTGGTGGCCCAAGGTTCCGTTGAACACAGTTTAAGGATCAATGTCTTACATTCTTAAACTATTCACTTCAAAATTTTATTATCATTAAATGCAGCAATGGGCTAAGGTAAAGCCGAACTCATGCAACTCAAAGCCAAAAAGATAGTTAATGCCCTCGGAAATAATTTCAACTTATTCTTCATTCTCCACAGGAAAGAGCGTGTATCATAGGCAGGGGGAAGGTTTCTCTGTGTGTGTGTGCCATTGGCTGACATGAAAATTCACTGAGGAGTGAGAGATAAAAGACGTCATACGTGCCTAGAAACCGACTCGTTCTTTTTTTGGAAATTTTGTGAATTTTTCAGTCACTCTGATGTAGTGAAACGAATTTTAGCGAAAAATTTTGATTCTTTTTCGTATTTATGATTGGAAGGTTTTAGTCTGTGTGGATATATGATTTCAAATATTTACTTATATCTGCATCTACTAGTCAGTGTCGTAAGTGCATTAACAACCCCAGGAACGTCTTAAAGCATGAGATAACTTGCCCCGGGCTCAGGGCCTTGGCCTCATCTCGTATTCTCGACTAAACATTATAAGATCTAGATTGAAATAATTTTAATAGTCAAATGTTAGTTTCGGTTGTATTCTCCAAAAAACTGGGGATTTCGGACTATATATCTACTTGCAACAGTGATAAAACTATGCTATAATGTGATGACCATCAGACATGTACAGGCCACAGCCATCCATCATACACCATCATTGCTCATTCAGTCAAAAGGTGGCAGACGGTCGAAACAATTTGTGCAATTTTAAGTCATGTACATTTATTTGATTCCGGTAACTGATTGTACGAGTATTTCACAACGCATGCTATGTACTATCGACTTTTAAGAGTCATAGGTAGAGCCTATATTTATTTAAGTTCCCAGCGCCTACTTTTTCGTAGGGGTCCAAGGTCTCAACTTGTCTCAAGACGTCTCTGAACAACCCCAAGTCTTTATGTCATGTTTCTGACTAAATTGTACAGGAACTCTTGGAAATCTTCAAAGTGCTCCGTTGCAACATGAGTAACAAATTTAATTTTTAAAATATGTATTTTACTGTTTTTCTGAAAATCCATTTTGCAATGACTGGCGGATGGGATGAGCTATTAGACAAAATTTCGAAAGTCAAGGATCCAAGGTACCAAGGTAGATGAGATATACATATAATGGATAACTACTGTCGGAACATCAAAAAATCCCATAACCAGTGTTTCTCAAAATGGGGGGGCCCCCCTGGGGCCGGAAAATCTTGAGGGGGGGGCCCAGCAAAAAAAAAAGATTTAAAATAATTAATTTACTCTGGAATGAGAATTCAAAATTTCGGGCATAGTAAAAAAGTACTTTTACTCTGATATAATTTAATGCGATATAAGTCATTAAAAATAAAAAAATTCTTCAATACCTAATTAGCTATCGATCCAAAAACAAATAAAAAAATTTTATTTTATTTGCTGAATCTCATGATAAGTGATTTTTTTCTACTCTTTCAGAGGAAAAACGAAAAACCCAGACCCAGAATGAAAAAATTTAGGAACATAAAAAATTCACCCCCTGTGCTTATTTTTTTAAATATCCAAAATTATAGCTGTAACTGTTTTTTGTGATAAACTGTTTGACCTTCTAATTATTGGAAGTTAGTTATGACCCCCCTTATATGTGTCTTTTTTTCATTTTAGGGAAGTTTTGTAATGTATTTATTTCTTTTTGAGCTTTTTTTCCCTGCAAAAGAGTTTTATGATATTTGGAAAATTTGGGGGAAAATTTGGAGGATTACTTGGCCAAACTTTTAACCCCGGGAAATGGTCGCCGGAAAAAAGATCACAGAATCGTTAAATTTGGCCCTTTTTTTGTTTCCAACGAAAAAAATTTAAAAGTTCTGGGTAGGTAAGTTTTCTTTTCTTAATTAAATTATTCACTGGAATCACGATTTGTATCGTGTACAATAAAATAGTAATTATATATATATATATATAATATATTATATATATAATGTTACTCAATATATATATCGTGTCCCATGCTCCCCGGGTTAAAACACGTTGAAGTCTTTCGCTTTAAATATTAAAAATAATACAATTATTCTTCATCGGAATTTTATATTATTGTTCATTATTTATAACATCAATTATAAATGCTAATTCTGTGAGGCTTAAAATTACAATTCGCTTAAAACTAATTATAATCGAAGCAATCATTTTAAAAAATCATTTTACATTTTTGTAAACATTGACACGCTACTTGGCTTTTACTCTCCTTACAATTCAGCTATTATATCAATAATGTTTTATTTTTCTTATAGATGAACTCTTAGCAAAAGTGACTTCACCGGTATACTTTTTAATGTATCAGTTCTGCACAGAGTATTTTATAACTAATTAATTAATACTAAATTAAGAACAAGTTTTTAATAAGTATTAACGACTTCCAATGGCTTGTCTTGGAAAGTAAAGTTATTATAAGGAATGCTTATGATTGAAATTGACCCTCTGAGTTCTTTTTCTATATTAGCTGATATCTATATTTTGTTTCTAAGCAGCCACCGCATTTTGCAATATGTTCAATTTAAAATTAGAGAAAGGAAAAATAACATAATAATTATCCTATTACTTAATTTTTTGCTTAAAAGTAACGTATACAAATTTAATACTTATTTATTTGTATGGTTTTATAATTAAGATCGCGTATTGTAGCTTTGGCGTCAAAGTGCATTATTATTGCATTCACTACATTATTAATGAAGAAGGGGGGCGCGATAAAAATTGTGATTGAAAAGGGGGCGCCAGCATTGAAAGTTTGAGAAGCACTGCTATATACTAAATTTACCAGGAAAAGGCTAGAAGCAAAAATTGTTTCCTTACTGCGCATGCCGATGCAGAAATAAAGCTGTAATAATGCAACTTTATTGTAAACAGTATATTTGGTAAATTTCTCCTTTATTTTCCCTTATCGCAGATTTCTATGACTTCTGTAACAGAGGGTATTATGTAGCTTAAATGTCATGAGATAGCCAAACAATGCTGTTGTTTTCGCATTCTGAGTCAAAAGGAACCATTCCTGTTTTGAGATTTTTGATAGCAGATTCACAACATTTATGTTCAAGGCATCTATGAGACGTCAGGAATTTAAAATAAAAAATTATAAACATAATAATCTTTAATACATTTTCATGCTAGATCTATTGCATTATAAACTTATAAAACAAGTATATGATTTGTATGGTGTAATAAATGTACTAGACTAAAAAGAGGAGCTCCAATTTCTTATTCAAAATTGCGTTTAAATCAGGCTTATACATTTCAACTATTAATTTGGTTCATTCCGTTGGAACTAATTGTAAGTATATGTAATAAGTATATGCTATACACATTTATATGTAATACGTTTGAAAATAAACTAATTATATGGTAATATTTGTAATAATAGAGATATAAAACAAGATAAATCTATTTTTATTAAATTATTTTATTGCAATTACCTATTTTCATAAAATAATTACTATATTATATGTAAATTATATTTCTTCTGACAATGATTTCATTGAATATTGTAGAGAAAACTAACATACAAGAGCGTTGCTGTCATTTTTATGGCATTCACCATTTCGACGGATTAAAATTTTTTATATCTATGAGCTGTTTCCACAAACTTAGCATAACATTTATTGATTCCTCGAGGTCCCAACATCATTTAGCCAGTGATTAGACCATATCTAGTTTGCCAACTATCCGCCGTCTTGTGACATGATTTAGACGATAACAACTGATATTAACAATGGGTAAACAAAGAAAAAAAACAATAATTGTGCTAATATACGATGATTCAAAACGTCCTAACGCTACTAGCTTCATCGAGCGAGTGAGGTACCTTTATACAAAGTCAATCATACCTTCACTTATGACGTCACAGATCACCACGTAAAAAAAGTGTCAGCGAAGAGCTCAGCTTTCTTCTGATACCTTATTTGCACATAGTCGTTAATTATTTTGTTCTTATTTTTAAAAAAAAACGTTATGTGTATGGTCGTGTGTACATGCATACATATATTTATGCTGGTGTTTAAAATTCAGAGAATTCGCATGTTTTGTCGAATTTTATGAAAAGAATTGAATGAAATGCAAAAATAATTCTTCCAAACAAATAGTTTGTGTGTTAAAAACGTAAGCGTGCTAGTATACGTGTGTGTAGGCAGAAATAATCGTGCCAAAATCCTCTTTTTTTCTAAGGGGTTTTTGTAGCAATCAGTAAAATTAAAATTTAAAAAGTAAAATTCAGCAAATGCCAAAGTTTAGAAATTGAATAATGGGGTCACTTGAGGGTAAGCTAGATGAGTTTCAATATCATATCCAAATCCATAGAGAATACAATTTAGTGCCCAGTATTGTGTTTAACTAAAGTATTTAAAGTTTTTAATACTGGATCTCTCGAGCGAAAACCTGGATGAGGTTGTCTATGAGCTATGACGAACAAATACATCACCATTTGTTCATTATAGCTTTGCGTAACAGAAATGCTGTAGCTTCCATCTCTCTTGGGAGTAGTACGCAGTCACAGGAACACGAGTTGCATGGCTGACTGTTTTCAGAAAATTTCATGAGATAAGGCAGTTTGTAAGTAGACCCCTTGCATCTGTCCCACTCAGTTCTGCATCAAGAGATTCAATTTAAAATTGTGTGGATATCATTGATATTGGAGCGTGGATCAATCTGCAATCGTTTTCTTCACTGATTAATCATGGTTCAGACTAACCAGTGACCTTCACCTTAATTTCATACGGAGAGGAGCTATTATCTGGTTTCCTGTGTCCGAGAATCCAAACATTAAGATTGCGGAGATCTGCTAATCATGGCAGGCCTCCAGTTAAATGCCCTCACGTATCTCCATGTCCTTGAAAGAGGAACTGTGACTGCTGTGGGGTACAGAGATGAGGTCTTGAAGGCCTTTTCAAGGGTACAGTTCATCCTGATTTCATCTTAAATTATGATGACCCGAGGCGACATAGACTTAATCTGATCGACGAATTTCTGTAAAGTGAGAATATTCATCGACAACGAAATCACGAAACACAATACAACAAATACGCTTGGACTAACACACACGAACATCTAGTACACTTCACTAAATAATTCTTTTTTTTTTCTCAGGAGATCTTAGTTTTCATATGTTTCATCAAACGGAAGTTTTACTATGATATGATTTCCAGTAAGGACTTTTGTGATTGGTCAAAAACGCGGATGGTATAAGTTTGCATCATCTTGTTCTACAAACGCAAACGTAACAGGAAGTGCTGTTGCGATTATGCTTGGTTAGGTAGGTAATCTAAAAAGCAACTATCATGCAAAATTTTGGGTTGCTGAAGACTTATATGAAATAATATCTTTCAAGAGAAATTTTAAT
Source organism: Trichonephila inaurata madagascariensis (assembly GCA_019973955.1). NCBI lineage: Eukaryota > Metazoa > Arthropoda > Arachnida > Araneae > Nephilidae > Trichonephila > Trichonephila inaurata. The sequence goes on along the minus strand of BMAV01001262.1, from coordinate 15,717 downwards.
GGAATTTTTACATAAATAAAAAATTGAGACAAAAGAAAGGAAAAGAACAAAAAAAAAAAAAAATTAAATAAAGAACTTGAATAAAAATTAAATAAGTCAGGCAATAAGATGAAGTTGAAATATTTCAATCCCTTTCTTTTAAATTCCTTCATGTTAGCTGTTGTAGTTTCTAATCTGTAATTGTGACAAATTAAGCTTTAAATCCTTCTCTTGACTTAGAAATTGAAATATGGCTCCTTTCGCTTAACTATGGCTTGAATGTTAAGATTTGTCCTTAGTTTTCACTTTCCTGTTCTAGAGACGCGTTTAATGAGTGAAATAATAGTAAAAAATAAATAAATGAAGGGATATGATTCAATTAAGAAATTGCTTTTCCCGTAAATTGAGATCCACTATAAACATACAGGGAATAAAGATGACGACAATTTATTTAAGAGTATATTATTCCCATGTTTTATAAAAATAAATTGAATTAAAATGATACCACCCACTATTTTTCTATAGGTTAACTTAATATAAATTTTACATTTAAACAGTGTATCTGAGTAAACGAATCATTTGATTCCTCGTATAAATAGTAAATACAATATATATATAATGTATACACATCGTACACGCAATGTGGGTAAATAAAACGACAGAAATAAATATTAATATTTTCTTTCTGTCATTTTATTTACCCTTCCAATACCCTAGTAGCATTATATGACTGTTCATTCGAACTTTGACTTCGATTTCTGCGCTGTACGTGACATAAGAAAATATATCCAACTTACAACCCAACACGTCCTTCATTTCTGTTTGTGGTAACGTTTGCGTTTTCTTTCTTATGAAATCCATTGATTCATTTGTCAGAATTAATCCCGAGACAATAGAAAGCGTGATTTAGAGCCCTTAGGGGGTTTCAGGATTAAGGAGTTAGACACAAGCTATCATTTGACATGTATGGCCGTATTTTTTTTTCTTTCAATAAACGAGCATATAGATTGACATATTTGGTAAAATTTTAAATGTTTAAATATCATTGCTTCTAAAAAATACCCCAGTATAATGAAAAATTCACTGGGTGCTATTCGGTAGGCAAGAAAGTAATTTCAGTTTTTTAGTGTAAAATGTTTCTTTACTAAAAATAGGTTTGAATCATAAGAGTTTACTATTATTATCTGTAATAATTAAATATCTCTCATTCTGTTTGATTACCGTTTTTGTTTATCTGGAAACTTCATGATTCCGAGCTAATACAGTTATTGGTCCTTATGAACAAAAATCTCAGCCAAGTACAGTTTGAAATCATCAATATTATTGAATTTTTTACCACATTTAAAAAGTTCAATAAACTTCAATATAAATGATAATCTGGTGGTGGAAGACCATGAATGTAAAATGGATCGCCTACAATAATATTAATCGAAAAATATATTGGTCCAAACATGGTGGTTTTTTAACCCAAACATTAGAAAGGCGTACGAATTTATTGAAAGTTTGCAAAGTGATGCCCACTCCCCCAAAGATACCCCGGTTTAAGGGGTACCCCCCTTTATCAATTATTTTAAATTTTTACCAAATTTTTAAGGGGAAAAAATTTAAATTAAAACCCGGGTTTCCCAAATACTTCGTCGAATTTTTTTTCCCAAAAAGGGACACAAACCCCAATGAAAAGGATTAATTGTTATCAAAAAAAATGTCAACAGGTAACTGAATGGAATGAAAAATACTTGACAGACTAAAGTTGACTTTTTTGCGCAGAAAAAAATCCATACTAAGATACCAAAATTACTTTCTTGCCAACCCAATACATATAAAATTTTGTTAAAAATAAACCCAATTTGAAAAATAAAAAAGTATACAATTTATTTTATCCCTTTTAAAATTAGATCACGAATGTAAATTGCATTCAATGTTTGTTTAAACTCAGAAGAATTATAAAATTTGTAATACTTTTCAGCTACTTTTAAAACTTAAGCAGCACATCAGATAATTTACCACCCCTGAAACTTTTCCTGACGTTCTTATTTTGAAGGGAAGCCCTTTCCCAATTTTCTTTTCTTTTTACAGTCTGTATAAAGAGCTCTCATTGTCAGTGACTTCATGAATTTTAATCTTTGTTGAGAATCGAATTTTTTATAAATGTTCTGGAATAATGAAAACTAAAATTTTTTTTGAATGGGGAAATTTGTCTTATCTGAAAAAAAACCCCCTTCCCTTTTTAAAAGAACATTAAAAATTAAAACTAATATAATTATTTATCTTGTTCCAAAAAAGATTTAATTATTATATATATATATATATTTATCATTGTTCGATAATAAAGATTTCTATCTTTATATTGATCGCTATACCATTTATATGTTACATTTAATACATTCTACAATACCATTTTAGACATGGAATTTTTATCGAAATTTAATTGTATAGTTATGTTTTCTCATCGTAATTTTATTAGTCATGAAAAAAATATGAAATTCTTAACTATAATTAAAAAAAATAAAAGGGGCTCCACTTTTTTTTTGATTTTTTTTTTACAAACTTTTAAAAACCCTTTTATATTTCCCTAAAGGGGTTTCTAAAAAAGAAGATTGGAATATTTCAAGCAAAAATTGGGCTTATTGTTTTAAAAAAAAACTAAATTATTGTCCTTTAAAGATTCCTTGAAGTTTAAAAGTACACTATGTATAGCCTCGAAATAGAGTTACAGGCTTCGTATGTGTGTTTCTTTTTCCATGGCATACATTACATTTTATAAGACAAAATCATGAATAACGAATGCAAAAAAAAAAAAAAAACAATACAACATTTTACTTTAAAGAAAAAACGAAGATAATGGAATTTATTTCTAAAACTTTTTTTTGACGTAACATATCATTACTCATTGATAAATTTTATTATGCACATCACATAATTTAAAATTGTATAGAATTATTACGAAAAGACCTCTAATACATATAAACTCTTAGTTACAGTTATTTTTCTGAACAGTAGATATCTGGGATGCAAAAACTAAGGAACAAACAAACTTTGGAAGATTTTTTAAAAAGTACTGATCCACAGTTATTGAAATATTGGTAAAAATATATTTAAGAGTATTATTTTTTAAAAATTATTTCTAATACAAAAGGCATTACTTAGGCAAGCATCACTATACCCTTCAGAGATTAAAAATTCATATAAACAATAATACAATAGAACACCACAAAATAAAAATTTACACTGAAAAGAGATTGAAGTACAAAGAATAATTACCCAAAGAGAAAAATATAAAGGATGCAAGTTATAAATAAAGAAGTTAAAACAATATCATGTATCTGTGATCCGTTTAAAAAATCTCTAGCATCACAGCAACTTAAATAAAAAAAAAAAAAAAAAAAATCCGAGGAAGGGCTGAGTAGGTGAGAAAATGTGCGTGTGTGTGTGTGCCTAACGCTTACCACCACACCACAGCCACAAAAGAAGGGGATGGGTAAGACTCTCACTATTTGGAATCCATGGGGATGTACATATAAACAGCCATACATTGTAGCTAGACAAAAGGTAGTAGACAAAAAAAAGAAAACCCAAATTTTAACATAGTTGTTTTTCGGTAGTTTGGGGGGACCAAAGATCCCCTGGGAGGATTCCTTCCCCCCGGAGAGTGCCCTTCTTCCTGCTCTTTCATTTAGTAATGGCAGTTTCATGGCCTTCAACGTTATATTGATTATTTAAAAGTATGGTTGAAAGTATGATAATAAGTTCAATACATAACACTCCCATGATCAGGTTTCGTGCTTAGGCAACTATACTGGTCCAAAAACGAAGTGGCAAGATGGCACATATAATGGGTTTTAAAAGGAGTATGATTTTCCTTGTTATCAATACAACTCTCACAAGTAACTTTAATACTTTTTTACGACATCATTTATGAGATATTGGGACATTGCAATCCATTCCAACCAAAAAATGTTTCTTATTTCGAGAAGTGTCCTGGGAAAGAGCTAGTGAGATGCAATAACTCTGCCAAGAACATACTAGTTATTTTTAAGAGATTCTAATCTGATTGTCTGGCTAGTTATGCCATCTACTTAATTCAAACAGTCAGTGCATGTATTCTAACATTAATATCGAGATATTGATCAAGAGGCGAAACCCTATGTGGATGTTCATTGTGATGTCCGTATGAACAAACTAGATGCCTGCTGCTATTGTGGGAAGCTTAGTCCATGGATCTAAAATCTGATCTGTATTTTTCAGTGCGGTTCAGATGTTTATGTAAAAGTAGTGCTAAATTAACTAATTCCATGATATTAGAGAACATCTACTGGCCCACTGATTCTCTCTTCGCATAAGTGAAAACGTTGATATATGTGTGTGTGTGTTTGAACTTAATACTGATTCATTAATGAAGAGAACACTGAAACATTTTCATGATTATAGTTCATATCTTGGTATAACCTTGGTAAACAATAAGCATACTAAGCACTTGGTAAGCAATGTACTTGAAACTAAGATACTAACTATCATCCATTTATTGCACTGTTCAGTTAAAGTCTAGTAACAGTCTCTTGTGTATAGAAGCTCGTGGGTACCTTATAACTCGTCATCTGTATACGATTCCAAACTTTTACAGAGAATGAGTGTTTGTTAACATCAAATTTAGAAATTATATTAGAGATATTCCTAATAGATCCCTAATTTGAACTTCCAAGAAGTGACGAGTAAGGCCCCTCAGTTGTTACCACAATTTCCAAAGCATCACAGCAAACGACCGCGAAGATGCCACATATTTAACTTACATCAGCCCTTTTACATGGGAATCTAGTTGTAGCGGGACTTGAAACCACGACTCACAGATGCGATTTAATAACTCGAGATCATGACCGCTTTCCTGGCCAATCTATTCTTTTGAAAAAAGGTTCAATTAAATTATATAAACGCGAAATTTTTGGGGGTTTTTGGTGTCCTTCACGCAAAAACAACTGAATGGTTTTTTAATAAACTTTCAAAATTTTATTTTAAATCAGAAAACACATAAGCATAATTTAAAAAAGGTTTTGTGGAAGTTTTAAAATATAACGACATTGTCAAGAAAGGGGGAAAAAAATTCCCCATTTGAAAAAGCCCCGGGACAGCTTTCTTTTTTTTTACCCCTTTTTCTTTGTCTACCCCCAGCCTCAGGGATTCGCTTTTAATTTTTCCGTTCATCAGTGAAATCACTTTTTTTTTTATTTCATAATAAAATAGATTTAAAGGGGAGATTTTACAAAATTTAACATAAAAAAAATACAAAAAAAAGTTAAATATTTTTCCTTTTTTCCTATATAAAATTTTTAATATTTTAAGCTTCATTACAAAAATTTGTAAAATGGAAGGAAAACTATGGAATTAAAAAAAAAATATAAAAATGTTTTTATCAGTTAGTTTTTTTTTTTTTTTTCTTTTTTTGAATTTTTTTTTTCGTACATGTAAATATATATTAGTTTTCCCCCATACTGTTTTTTTAAATATATATATATATATATATATATATTTAAATATATAAATTAATAAAAAATAATAATAATATATTTATATATATGTGTGTTTTTTTCAGGCATTAAAAAGCAATGTTTCAAAGCTATGTGTAAATTTTTTCCCATTTATTACTTATAGAAAGGGTTTTTTAATTAATATATAATATATATTTTTTTTAAAAGAATTTTTTATTATTTTTTTTTAAAATTTAATTGTTTGTTAAAAAAAAAATTCTATTTTTTTTGGGATAAAAATACATTTCGAGACTTTTTTGCTAACTATACGTAAGATTGATTGATTCATGAAAATCAAATTTTTTTTTTTTAGTTTCTGAAAAAATTTTTAAAAATGTGGTTTGGTTTTCTTTAGCACATTAGAATAGTTTTCTTTTATTACTACTTTAAATAATTTTAACAATCAATATTTTTTTAAAAGGCTACATCGAAATTTGAAGCATATTTATCTGTAAAGGGGAAAAGGGGAAAAAATTTTTTAAAACAAAAACTCGGTTATGCCCAGAGAGGGGGAAAGTCTTAAATCGAAAATATGTGGAACAAATTTCAAAAAAAGGGAAAAAAATTAATGAGATAATTTACAAATCATCACATTGCGGTGTCCCAAAAAAAAATAATTTGGGGCATGAGGGGAAAAAAAAAGCCCCTACAAAGCCCGGCCATGTAGTAAATTATAAACCCAGATGACTCTTTTGAACGTCTTTCTATATTTGATTGAATTTGGGCTGCTCCAAGTTTCCAGTTGTTTTACAATGCCCTTCAACAACAGACTTTGACTCTGTTTTTTGCAAAATTTCAAAAAAAGAAAAAAAAAAAAAAAAAAAGGAAGTGTAAGCTTTTAGAAGCATGAGTATCAATGAACCTCAGAGTATTTGTAGTACTTGTCTTATCCATTTGTATATCTTGCAGAAATTAAAAACGATGTACAGAATCCATTGTATAAATCACAAAATCATATTTCAGTAAAAGCGTTTCTGTAGTTTCCCAAATGTCCTTGAAAATGCAATTTTTCCTTAAATTTTGCACGCCAAAGTAATTTAGGCATCTGAAGATTAGTTTCCCATTTTGCAAATGCTTCGAACGTGTTTCAGGCTAAAATTTGAAAATCAGAATTTAAACATAAATTAAATACGCTTTGTTCGAAAAATTATTTCATAATAAGGCTTTAAAAATAGAAAATAGTTTTTGCAAGACCATATTATTTTAAGATATAGTTTGAGTGATTTTTGCAACTCAGTTGCCTTTTAACATTAGTTTACATTATTTTACGTAATTGATTTTGATATTTAAAAAATAATTTCAAAATTTTTTTCTTTTCTGTTAATAACCAAAATTATTTGTCAAAGTTAAGGGAAACAATTTAGCTTTTTAACAAATTTTAGTGAATGAGACATTTTGCATAGTGTATTAATTAAATTTTAAATAGAAAAATATGGAACATATTTATTTAAAAAATTCTGAAATTTGGAGGGAAAAAATTATATTTTCAGTATGAAGTATAATAAAAAGAGGATATTGTTAGCACAATGAACTAAAAAATATTTTTAGAATAAATCTTAAGATGAAAACAAATTTTTAAAAAAAAAGAATAATTGAAGCGCGTTTTTTTTTTATTGCTCAGATTGAAATGTAACTAGATGATAAATGAATAAATTTCAAAATACATATAATGTATTGTTTCAAATCATGTTATTTTCTTTATATTGAATCACATTTCTTAATAATTATGTTGATTTAGGAGATTATGAATTGAACGTTACCAAAAATTGTGGGTATCACGTTAATTTTTAACAAAAGGATGAAGTTGAAAATATTAACATTACGCGATTTCTTTCAATAATTTAACTTTTTTTCTTTTATAGAGAATATATTAATTTATTTAAAAAACTGAAGTATCATGAAAATTAAAACATTATCTTTTTTCGAAGAAAGATTATAGATCTTTTCTTCACCCTGCAAATTTTATTTTTAAAAATAATCGAGTTTCTTTTTTTTTTACTGGAACTAAAAAAAAACGAAATTGAACTTATGATTTAATATTATATATGTCAACATAAATAATCTTTATAATTAAGATTTTAAAGTTTTTTTTTATACTATTTTTATGTTTTTTTAAAAATATATGAAAAATCCAAAAATTATAAACATGTGTGGCATTTGAATCAATCATTTTTTTAAAAAATTTTACTATCATTTATCATATCTAAGGAAAACAATATGCATTTCTTTTCAACCTAAGTATTTAAGATAAAACAATAACTTTAAGATTTATATACTTTCAAAGACGGATCCTCCAAAATTCTAAACATTACTGACTGAGAACAACTTCTGAATTTACATAAAAGTGAGGTTTAAACAGTTTTAGGGAAATCCAACCTCCCCCACCCCCCTTCTGCTTGTAATACAGTGAAGACGTGTGAAATACATTACATAAAAAATTTTAATTTATTTAAAATGAGAGAGAAATGGTAACTTACCTAAAAATTTTTTAAAAAAAAAAATTTTGAAAAATCAAAAAAATAAAAAATGTTTTTTGAACCCAAATTTTTTTAAAAAATTTTAATCAAACTACAAAGCAAAGCACCAAATTTAAGAAACAAAAAAAAAAAAAAAATTTATTTTAAAAGAAAATTAATTCCCCAAAAAACTTAAAAATTTTAAATTTTGAAGTGGGGTTTAGGGGTTTTGGGAAAAATATTTTTTTAAATTTTTTTAAAATACATTACATAAAAAAAAATTTAAAAAAATAAAAAAAAATATATTAAAAATTTTTTTTTTAGGGAAAATTGAAAAATCAATGAAATTTTTTAAATGGGGAGGAAATTTAAATACAAATTGGGGGCCAAAAAGGTAAAAAAAATTTTAAAAATTAAATTAAATATTGAATTTAAAATAAAAAATAGTTTTTAAATAACTTTTAAAATTTTTTTCTTTTTAAAAACTTTTATTAAAACTTAAAAATTAAAAAAAGTAATTTTGTTTTAAAGGAATTTTTCCCCTATATAAAAATTATTAAAAATTTAAAATTTTTTTTTTCTAAAGGAAATAGAAATATGTTCCTTTTTAAAAATGTAATTTAAACAAAAAAAATTTTGTTTTAAAATTTTCTTTATGCAACAGCATTTTAAAAACTTTTTTTTTTTCCTTTTAAATTTAAAATTTTTAAATTTTTTTTTTCCCAAATTTTTTAAACTTAAAAAATATTTTTTTTGAAATTTAAAAATTTTTTGAAATTCAATTTTTGAGCCAACAAAATGTTTATTTTTTTTTTAAATTAAAGGGTTTTTTAAAAAAGATCCAATTTTTAAAAATTATTAGATGAAAACTAAAAACCAAAAAAATTTTTAAACCCTTTTTTTTAAATGACTAGGAGGTTTTTTTTTTAAAAAAGAAAAAAATTTCCGGAAGAAAAAAAAAGGAATTTTTTTTCATTGAATTTTAAAAACTAAAAAAATAAAAACAAAATCCAAATGTTAGTTACTGTGTTTAAATTTAAAGAAAATTTTAATTCCTTTAAAAAAATCTTAAAAATTAAATTTAAATTCCGAAATACAAAATTAAAGGATCCAAAGCTTTTGCAAAATTAGGTTTTCATAAGCCAAACATTTTTAAAACCGGTTCCTCTAAATTTTAAGGTTAAAAAGTCAAATTTAAATTTAAAAGGGGGATTTTCGGAAGGGTTTCAAAAGAACCCCAATTATTTAAAATGTTTTAAATTTTGGGGAATTTTGTAACCATTTTAATTTAATTTATCCCCAAAAAAGGAAAAAAATTTTTATCCAAAATTTAATAATTGTTTTTGGGTTTCTTTTTTTTGGCCCACTTTTGGCAAACACAATCTAAATTTTTTGGGGGGGGTTTTGGGGTGATAACCCCCTTTTTTTTGGGTCAAAGTCGAAAGTGCTGGGTTTTGAAACCACCCCCGGGTTTAAATTGAAAACGAAAAAGGGGGAAAATTTTCACCACTTTTTCCTTTTTTGTTTTTTTTTTCCCCTTTCATTTTTCAAACTTTTAAATTTAATTATTTTTTCCGGGGGAATTTTCGTGGGTTAAAAAAGCTTTAAACCCAAAAATTTTGGGCGGGTTTAAACCCCCATGATTTTTTTTGGTGACGATGCAGTAATTTAATCATAATTAAAAAAAATTAATTAATTAAAACTAGTTATTCAAAAAATTACAAATTAAACCACGTTGGCATCTTTTTTGGGCACTAGCCCTTTTTGGGGCTTTTCAAAATTTAAAAAAAGTTTTTTTTTCTCGCTTTTTAAAAAACTTTCCCAGTTGAACTGAAATTTTATAGCACGTTTTTTTTGAATAACAATAAAAATATTTTTAATATTAAATACAAATCAATTCCCTACTTAATGTTGTCATATGTAAAACATTTTTAAATTTAATTGTAATTTTTTTAAAAAACGTGGTAAAAAAAAAATATTTCGTTGATCTAAGTAAATTGTTTAATTTATATTTTAAAATATATATATATATATATATATATAAAATATATATTGTTTTGTTTTAAATATTACTGCCATGGAGACCACTTCCACTAAACCCTTTGGAGAAAAAAGAGAGATGGGGGCCTAAGCGAAAAAAAATTAAAGAAACAGGTTATTCTTTTTGTTTACGATACCGGAACTGAAACATGGAATATATTTTATGATTCACGAGAAAGAGCATTTAAGTACACAAATGTGTCAAAAAAAATTAAATCTTAAATTTTTATGAAGTTAACTTTTAAACTAGTTGCCAATATTTTGATTTATTTTAGTGAATGTGATTTTAAGATAAGAAAATCAAAGCATTAATTGCGAAAAAAAAGGGGCCCCTTTTTTTTCTTTCCCAGGGGAATTTTAAGAAAAAAAAAAACCGGCTCTCGGGGCCCTTAATTATAAAATTGGTATATAAAAAAAAAGGGGCGGAAGTTACGTATTATCGGCCAGTATTGGCAAACCATGATATAAAAAGAGGCACATGATTGCCATTTCAGCGCATACGACACATGAGAAATCGGGGTTGTAAAACCGGGTGGGGGTTTTATCTTAAATTTTGGCTTTTTGGGGCGATAAAAAAATTACCATAAAAAATATATTTTATTTTAAGAAAAATTATGTAAAAAATTTATACATGTAAAAAATTTTAAAATAATTAATTAAAACATTAAATCTATATTTTCCCAATATAAATATATATGAAGGGAAAATATTTAAATACTGTTTTATGAAAATGGTCGATAATACAAATCTTTTATAAATTGGGAAAGAAGAAGAGAATTTACTTCATGTCCACATCCCCAAATTTCTAAAATAAAATGTAGAATATCCGAACGGGAAAACCCCCCATAAAAAAATTTGGGGTTTTTTCCAGTTTTATCGTATAATCATAAGCACATACACATTTTTTTTTATCAAATTTGAACTTCCGCACAAAATATAATTACATCAATGAGAAAAAATCCCTTTTTTGCTTTATTTGGAAATAAATCTTAAATAAATCGAAACCCTAATGAAACAGCTCGTGAACTTATGAAACCACAGCAGTAATATTTTATGAATTATTGTTACCAGGAGGTTATATAAGAAATATTTATTTGAACACGAAGTCATGCTTTTTTATACTTAACTCATTTTTGTGCGCATTTGAGTTTATTTTAAACAAAATTTTTGCCCGGGGAAAACTGAGTTATTATGTAAGACATAACTTTAGACTAATAAAAATAATAATATTAAATATATATTCCTCTTTTCAGTCACTGACAAAACTAAATTTATATTTAATTTGCGATATTCATTGAAAACGAGTGCGTGAATCATTCAAAAGCTGAAAAAATACAAATTTAATTATATAATACACAAATAATTTTCTAATAATTAAGAGTGCCTGGGTTTTTAAAAAAAAGTAATATTTTGCAAGGGGTTTTTTTTTTTTAAAATAAAAATATATAATTATATATCCCTATATATCATAACTTTCCCTTCAGATAACTGTTTGATATAAATTAGTAAAATATATTTTTGTTTGATGCCAAAACTAGAAACATTCACTGGGTTTAAACCCAAAATTTAAAACTGTTTTTTCCCAAATCTGGCAGCCTTTTGACTGGCTTACAAATCGACTAAAACATTAGTCACTTATAAATAGTTTTTGTTAGTTATGAATTTATTTATATAATATCTCTTTTTCTTAATAATTAGATATATAATATGGCCTATTCTTTTTAACTTAATTCTACGATAATTATTTAATAAGCATCTCATTTATGTAAACATTTTTCTTATTCTTATTATTAAATAATTACGAATATAGATAGTTACATGTATATATCTAGATTTATCATATGAGATAATTAAAATACGTAAAAAGAAAAATAAAAATATTTTTTGGAGGACTAAATATATATAAAATAACACAGATGTAAAAAAAAAATGACTTTCAAAAACATATGCGTACTATAAAATGATGTATATTTTTTTAGCATAATTATAAAAATTTAATAAAATTACAATTATATTCCAAAAATTTTATTTTAATTAACCCAAATAATTTTAAAGCTTACAGTAAAACGAAATTAAAACGATTTTTACACAACATTCTTGTTTGATTTCGAATTAATATTTTAAAAAAGGTTTTTTAAAAAGTTTTTCATAAAAAATCTTTGTCTATTGAAAAAAATATACTTTCAAATTTAAATTTTTTTTTCCCCGAAATTAAATAGAATTAAAAAAATGGGGAAAAAAAAGGGGGAAAAAAAAATTTTCCCATGCATTTTTTAATTAAAAAAAAAAAAAATTGTTTCCCACGTTACTATAAAAAATTTTCCCATTTTTATCAATAACGGGACACTTTGTTAATAAACAAATTTCTGTTAGGATTAATTTATTTTCTCGACACAATTATAAAATTTTTAAAATAATTACGCTGCACTTTTTATATTTATAGAGGCCCAAATTTTTTAAAATTTAACCTTTAAAGCAGTAATTTTTTTTTTTTTTAAAATTTGGGCCTTTTTTTTTTTAAAAATTTTGAAAATTTAAAAATAATAAATTTGGGCTCCCAAAAGGAAAAATACACGTAAATATGCTTTCTAAAGCCCATTTTTCTAAGTTAATACTGAGAGTTTTTCTCCTTTAACGGGGGCATTTTAAATTTTATATGAAATTTTCCCTAAACCTTTTTTTTATAATTTAAAAGATTCTAAAGAATCAAAATAAAAAAAAAAGGTATGAAAAAAAAATATAAATAAAATTTCGGCCCGATGATTGCCCCAATTGGTTTAAAATTTTTTTTTGTTGCGTATGAAATCAAAAAAGTACTAAAAAAACGCCCCTTTTAAACCGGCTTTAAAAACCAAACATATTAATTTCGTTTCCCCTCAATTGAAATATTTTGAATAAATATATCATAATTTCAAAACAGCCCAAATATGTTTTTTGATTTAGATTATATTTTCTTTTTTCCCGGGGGGCTTTTTTCTTTATATTCTGTAGTTTTATTTAAAAAGAAAAAAGGGAAAAGGGAAACTATCTCATAATAAAAAACTTGTAACAAATCAACCGTAAAAAATACAAAAAAGTTGAAATTAAAAAAACGTTTCATTTACGCACTAAATATAAAGGATATCTTGAAAACAGCTAAGATAGCTGAATTCAAAAATAAAATCAAATATTTTAAAAAAAATAATCGGGAAAATAAAAAAAATTTTGGGTTTTAATTTTTAAAATTAAATTGGGGTCACCCTTAACAACCAATGGACTGTTTTTATACCTTTACTAAAGAATTCATCACGTAACAGCATTTAACCCTAAATTTGTTTCCCTTTTTCAAATAAAAATGCATTAGCATTTCAAGTTTTAAATAATCTTAAATTTTCTTTATTCGCCTTTTTTGCAGCTATCGAAGGGGGAAAATGACATAATCCTCTTCCAAAACATTTTGGCTTTTTTCTAATTTCTGGTTTTTGTGGGGGGCATGAAGAAACAAAACACAACCCCAAATTCCCCAAACTAAAGGGTTTAATTCATTTTACAATACAATTCAGTAGTACATAGCTCGAATTCTTTTTAAATAAAAATTTTTTAAATTTTTTGTCATATTTTTGGGGAAAGAATACATAACTTTTTAAAAAATTTCCCCCCTGTTAACGGACAACTGAATTAACATTTAAGGTATATGTGCTTGCTGTAAATGCAAAATATTAATTGAAAAAATTTTTAGGCTCTTTTTTATTAGAATGTTTTGCTTTTTTCCCGCAAAACTTCGAGTTACTGAGAGTTGCATACAGAAATATCAAAGCTTGTGCAAATCTACTGTAAAATTTAATAAATCCCACAGTAATTTTTTATACATTGATCACCAAATATGATAGCTTGCAACAAGACGATAACCTTGAAATCATTGACTTTTGATGAGATATTACACTGACTCTAATATTTTCAATCATGTAATAATAATTTTTCAATTCAATATTATTCTCATAAGTAGCGTTAGTTAATATTTCCTAGCTTTTGGAAGGCAAGGAAAATTCATATAAGGCGTATGAATATGGGTGCCTTTTTTAGAAATAGATGTGAATTTGACTATTTTAATTTATGCTTCATTTTATTGAAAAGATCATATTATTGTCAAATTTATATATATGCGTTTAAATTTGTAAGTTTTTCAATTCTGTATAAACAAAAAAAAACACACAAACTACTATATATATATATAATATATTTCATATAGTGTGGGATTAATAGATAACAAATTCACATTGGGAAAATTGTTGAAAATACAAATTATGTGGTATGCAAAAAGGACAAACACAATCAGTACAGTGTTTGGCAGCGTTACAATTGGTTTGCCCATAACCCCTTTCTCAAAAACTTTTCCCTCATGTCCATGCCGAGTTAATTATATCCGAAAAGTGGTTTATTGGCAGAAAAAATAAGTCAGGCCATTAACGCTATTTAATGAATTACGAAGTTTGAATATTATACATAGCATGTTATTGAGTACTATCCTATTGGCACTAGACCACTAGTAAGATCTGAAGGAAGTGGTGGACATAATGCTACAAAATCTTAGAGGCAGAATGTTGGCCATACTTTTCTAAGTTAACACAAATTCCTCTTTCCCAATTTTATTCATTCATTGTACTTTTAATGTCTACTAGGGGATGCGGAAATGCGTCTGATCAACATTAAAAAATATGATATTGCCTGTAAGACAGCATTTCTCAAACTGTGGAGTGCACCCCCTGGGGAGGTTAGCATATTGAAAATAAAAGGTTTAAAAAAATAATTTTTTTGTAATGAAGTAAAACAAAAGGCTTTCTGACATAATAAAAAATACACATTTTCACTGATATAATTTATATATATCATCCGGTGATCATTAGCCATCTTTGATCCTATAACCAAATAAAAAACGTCATTTTGTTTGCTTTGCTGTAATCCCACAATGAGAGATTTTTCTATCACGTTTCTTTTAACCCCTGAAAAACTACTTTTGATTATAATATATTTGACCTTCAAACATTTACTGGTATGTTTCACGCCGTCTCTTTCTCTTTTAGGAAAGTTGTAAATAATATTTTTCTGATCCTTTTTCATGTGAATGAGTTTTATGACATATGGATAAGCATATTGAGCACTTTGAAGGATTATTTGGCCAAGGTGTATTTCTATGAATAATCTGAAACATATAATGCATAATGAAAATCATTTTACACAATTATTATTTAGAACTGACATCGATTATTTTATATTGAGTACACTTTTAACATGGGAGCTGTCACATGAGGCACAGAGTCACATCAGGCTCACGAAATTGTTAATTCTGGGGAAACTGTTTATTCGTTAACAGTGGCATTGATAGTATCTTCCTATTAGACAGTCTTAATGAGAACTAAAATGAATTTGTCACAAATATGCTTCTTTTTTGAGAGTGGCAAAAGTTTTTTTTTACAATCAAGGTGCTTGTTTTGATCGAGTTCCCAGCGTGACCACTTTTGTTAGAAAATATTTTCTGTGAACATACTACACTTCCTCCTATGAACCACTTTGTGGTTTTGATTGCTGTGTTGTACGACTTATTATAGTTTATAACCGTAAATGAGCAGAATATAAAAAAATGGGCATCTGTGATCTGTATTGAAGAAAGTTGAAATTGATCAAGCAATTGATGAACCTGCTGAAATAATGAAAATTTAAAATTTTTGAAAGTAAATGGGAAAAAC
>BMAV01001261.1:0-18225 GCA_019973955.1 Trichonephila inaurata madagascariensis | reverse complement strand
AAAAAACGGGGAAGAAAAGAGAATTTTAGTGTTTTATTATTAAATTATGTAAAATAAAGGTTTCTTATTTATAAGGATGACATAAAGATTACTTATTTATAATTATGGTATATTTCAACGAAGAAATCATTGCCCATTTTATTCAAAATAATTGTTAGTCGAGTTAATTAACAAATTATGGCTAGAATCTCATAAGCAGAGAAAAAGTTTAAATGCAATAATAATGTACCATTAAAAGTTATTTATCTTTTTTCTGATAAATTCACTTTCAAAAAATCTCAATTAAGGTTATTAATTTTAATAAGATATTAATCATATTAAATATTTTATTACAACAGTTTTGTGCTTAGTTTATATTTGTTGGTAAATTTTAAAAAGATAAGAAAATTTCATAATTGTAATTTACTCGTTTAAAGTGTATATGTTCTCTTAAGCATTTAAAGAGGTAATAATTGTACTTAACAAAATAAACCGGATACCATTTATGATATTATTAACCCCTAATTGTCTTACGGCTAAAATAGATACATTTTTCGCGATACAAGAGATGTATATTTTTTTCCTCCGAAGCTTAATCAACTTGCAGAGAATGTATTCTTTTTCAATGTACTGCGTGATTAGTCTTCCAATTCTCATTAATTGGAAACTAATCGCAACTTGTGTAGACGATAAGTAAGTAAAGAAACAAGATTATTGCATGAAACGTAAATAATCTTTATAAAAATCCGTACTGGGATAATTCGATAAACTACTTAAATTAATTAGAATTAAGTAGAGAAAGATAACAGAAGGAATAGGAGAAATGACATCTCAAAAAACAGGGGTAGGAATACTTGTTAATAGAAAAGATTTCCCAGATTTTCCTTTGGGAATGGTACCACAAAAGATTACTGTAAATTATAAAAATCAGCCCTTATTCATTGAGAATAACTACATATTGAAATTTTATGGGTAAATTACACTTATTAACATATGGGTAATGACATGAGTAAATTCCACTTCTTATCAAAAGTCATTGACTCAGCAAGTTGGTTACTAATTATGCATATTTCTAACAGCTGATTACTTGACCTCACTAAAGATCGTTGTAAATTACAAAGGAATTAACAACCATTCTTGACTCTTGAACACAGTTTAAAATATAAAATACTAATGAGAGAAGTTAAGCAAAAACTATCTTTAAAGGGAGGAAAACCTGAAGAACTCAAAATAATAAAATGATTCACACTAAATCTTTGATACAATTTTCTTTAAACGAGTCTGTAAATGCTTAGATTTGCTTAGCCAATGAATGTTAACCTTAGTCACTACGCATGCTTTTACAGTACAATTAACATCCAAAGTAACAGCTAACAATTGCAGATCATTATGATTTTTCTCTTTTATAATCGTTGTTACGGCACTATTAATAATATCGTTACATCGACCTTATAAACAATTAAAAAATGTGAACATGATTGAATAGTTGTGATAAATAGAGTTGTTTGGATATATATGAACTAAAGATCGATTTATAAGCTATATGATCACATTTATGCAAATATTCTATTAGTAATGGCTGCTTCAAGTCGAAGAAACGATGACTTTGAATGGCCTGGGTGGACAAGTGTAAGATGAGATCAGATGACTGCGAGAGAGGTTTTAATTGCTTCAAATGTATCATTGCCCACCATTTAGTGTACAACACCTTTTCTTTTATGTATTATCTGTGACATATTATGCTGTATTAAGACATTTAGCTGTGACAAAATTTTGTGCTCAATTTACCTTTAAAATCATCTAATTTTAACTCATGGAATCAATTACTCTGTTTGAAGTGGTGTAATATTTGATTATCATATTTTCCCAGCATCCGGCGTTGCATACTGCTCATTGATAAGTCTTTCAAAGTCTTGAAGCAATAACATTCAAATACTTGTGTAATAGGGACATAGTTCTCAGAGAGGCTTATTTTCAGAAACATAGCCCTTACTGCTGCTGAGATGTTGCATTTTATTCTAGTAGTAGTCAGGAGTACAACTTTTTATCAATGTAATTCTTTGATAACATCCAACAGCCGGTAGTGTTATTCTTCATGGTACGTTCTCTTTAGGCCGTTTTTCAAATTGATAATGCCATGTAACATGGCTCCTATATCTAAGTTGCATTCGTATGATCTTAAACTCTTCCTTGACGAAGAATGTCACCAGCCCGTTTGTCAATAGAGCGAATGCATGCTATAGGAACTCACCCGATTCGGATACCATAAATATTGATGTTAGAGATCAACAGGTGAAGAATCTTAGAAAAATCTATTCCAGTAGAAAATATATCAGGACTCAACATCGTTCCTTACATAACTTTAAGAAAATAGGCGTTACACCCAACAAAGTTTTCGCAAAATACTGATTAAATTAAATACAAAACATTTTCTTCAAGATGTCCTTTAATGCCTCAAGAGAATTTAAATGAATACATCTTCAATGTGTGTGTGTTCCAGACAATCTCTTAAAAAATGTCAAAATATGAAATCGAAAAATATAAGCTCAACCTTTGTAAAGAAAATGTATTTTATTTAAAAAATAAAAGTTTTACGTTATCAAATTAAATATGAGTATTTCAATTTATTTAATGACATCTCTGTGTAAAAGACTGCTACTGCCACATATAATTAAACAAACAATTAAAAATTGTAATTGACACATTCATATTGTATTCAGATTTAAGTGATCAGATATATTGATATTGAATTTAAATACACGATATGAAAAAATGCATGTAGAAGATGACTGAAAAAAGTCACAGATTAAGAAAAGTTAAATATAAAATTATACTTTTAAGCAATTGTACTGATTTTTCCTTTCAGTACTCACGATTTGTTTAATAACGCACTTTTTAAAAATTCATACTTTAAAGAAGTTTGAAATTTTAAAAAGCTTTTGAACTTTCTGTAGAAATTTCAAGTTTTTTTAATTTCCCTCATTTAGAAATGGTACAGCTGAGTAAAAAGCAAAACAAGCTACAATTTTCCACTACATCAACTATTACTAATTTAAGTGGTTGCTTCATTGCTGCTAAACTATTTTATCAAGGACTAAATATGTATGCCTTTATTTGAAAAGCTTATATAGTAGAAAGCAATTATTCTCGGGCAATTTAATATCTTTTTAATCGCTCTTGATTGTATTTCCTTCTCTTTTTTTTTCTAAATTGATTGTGAAGGGAATAATTGTGGATAATTACTGCTAGATTTAAAAATTCTTGTCAGGTGGGAGCTAATACATGTAGCAAATTAAAATAGAGAAAAAACTGTAATTTAAAACAATCTTGGGGTTTTAGATGTTTTATAATACAAGTAAACTTTAAATTTAAATCCATAAATGAATATTAAGAAACGAGAATACAAAATGCACGAGAGGAAAAAGTTACTAAAACGAATGATGAAAAAAAAAATTAAGCTTGTTTAGAATTTTTTTTGTCAAAAATAATTAAATATAAAAAGAAAATTTTATTTCGTGATGTAATCATTTTAGGATGGTAAAAATTAATAATATTAAAAGTAAAAATTGAATTCTTCCAAATGTTATCTGATGAAATGCAAATATTAAATCTTAGGCCGAAAAAGCAGGAAACAAATTTAAATTCGAACTTTAAGATTTTAAAAATTTTCAAACGAGAGGATGTATTTGATGTTTTATTTTTATTTTGGTTTAAATGCAAATGTCAGATTTATTTGATTCGCGAAACTAATGAAGATCTTAAATATTTTCTGCCTCTTTCTTATTTTGGTCTTTTCTGTATGTAGTTGAAAGCTTATATGCATACAGCAATGTCCAGTGAATCAGTAGGTAGAATGTACCAAATTAGAAACCTGTATCTTAAGTGACCAGAAAATTATTTGTAAAATTAATTATGTAATTATTATTTATTTAGGATTATAATATTATAAAAATAGATATCTATAATTAAGCTCAAGTAAGCCTTTCATATAATATGCAGAGGTTACATTTGAAAGATACCACCCATTATAGAGTCATATTACATGATTAGTACAGAAATAAAACTTGACTAATAACAATATTAATAGCATGGATTTTAAAACTCTTGTATAATCCAAAAATAGGTTACTTAAAAACAGATGTTAAATATAATTAACATAGTAGTAAAACATCACAAGTACTGGGTTATTAGAGGCTGAAATCTATTTCAAACCAAGCGGAGAAAAAATTGAAATTTCTTCTAAATTAAAATTATTATTAACTATCTTCAGTATTTTAATTATGTTTATTGAAAAATGTATATAATTTTGGAAAAATTCACAAGTATTTTAACTGAACAAAAAAGTCTTGAAAAATTTCTCTCTCACTCTCTCTCTCACTCACTCTCTCACACTCACTCTCTCACACTCACTCACACACACACTCTCCCCACACACCTCACCACCTCACACACACCCCACCTCACACCTCACACTCACCTCACCCCACACACACACTCACACACACCCCACCTCACACACACACACCTCACACACACCACTCTCACCCCCACACACACACACACACATAATTATCATGGGCTTTATAAATGCATCATGAGAATCAATAAAAATTATACTTTATCATAAATATAATAATGGTTTCAAGCAATCAGTTAAATGTAAGTATGATTTCAACAATATATTTTTAGAATTGCAATCTAGCAAGAAATTATTTCTATTAAGTCGTAAAAATTGTGTTCTAACTCACTGCCAGTTAATTACTTGATAAGACTAGAGATTCAACTTGCTAAATTAGAGGCTAATCATAGTTTAAATATTGCTTTTTCAAGATATCGAAAAGCAAAATAATAAGAGGATGCTAACTTTTTAAATTAACTGAAGTCGGAAAAAGTATAGTGTGGCCACAATGCCTTGTGGTTATGGTCACGAACTCATGGCAGGCGAGTAGCGGGTTTGAATCATGATGCCACTTAAGACCCACCGTGTGGAGGGGCTTATGCACGTTAAATTTGTCGAAGCTCGAACGTCCACCTATGTGGTGTCGAAGTTAAGAGAGAGGGTGCCAGCACATGTGTCGTCCTCGTCTCTTGACCATGGTTCATTATTACGAGGTCCGTCTCCAGTAGTACTAGTGTTGCTTTATAGTGTGAAATTAATATAACTTTCCTTCACTCTCATAATGAAGAAGTACAATTTTAGATGTTTTCATCTTCTAAATAATCGATATAATCGACGTAATCCTCGAGAATAATCCAGGATCTACATCGATAACTATAACCAACCTATCTATACTGGTAAATTTTTTTCTCTTATTAAGAAAAATATGTAGCTTTATTTTATAGAGAATCAAAAATATTACAGAAATATCTTGCATTGAAAGAGCAATAAAATATTTTTAATATAATCGGTTGAATTTATCTTAATATTTTTTGAATAAATAAACAAAAAAGTTTTTATTGAGACTATTATTCTTAACTTCTTACAAAATCCATTTTTATCAAAATCTGATACGCACACACACACACACACACACACACACACACACACACACACACACACACACACACACACACACACACACACACACACACACACACACACACACACACACACACACACACACACACACACACACACACACACACACACACACACACACACACACACACACACACACACACACACACACACACACACACACACACACACACACACACACACACACACACACACACACACACACACACACACCACACACCCACACACACACAGGGTTCCTCAGGGCAATTTAAATATTAACTCGTAAGCTTTTCTCGTTCATAAGACTTCATATACAGCACTCTTACAAGGTAATAATTACCTTAACTATGAATGAGACTTAATTAAATAAACATTATGTGCTCTTTAGATAAAATAGTGTGAAAATCCAATCTCGTACAATTTGTAGCTTTCAGTTCATGGTTCTTGAAAACCCCAGCCACAATAACCTAAAATTACTTAATATAAGCTTTTCTGTGTTGACTGAATTTTCGTAACAGTGGTTGATGTTTGAAATATTCAGCATATTATGAAGAATAGATTGTGTTGCAAATTAGTTGCGTGAATAAAATTTCATCAACAGAAACATATTAAACTTGATGATAGAAATAGCGAACACTAAAATTGAAAATATACAAAGTTCTCTTAATTCATTTTCAAATACAGTTTTCTAAAAAGTTCCGCTTATGAAGAAATATGTAAGTAATGTAGAAATATATAAGTATTTCCTTATAGATGGTAAACATTAAAGAAAAAAAAACGCTTGTTAATGATTTTTTATTGGAAAAAAAAAGAAACTGTACAAATTACTTGTTCAAAACCAATCTAATATTCGTTGCTACTTAAGAAATGAAAAATGTTTTTCTTTACTTAATCGAATTATATTTTAATCTTCAGGTTAAGCTAATCTATTGTTATTAGAACAATAAGCTCTTTTATTTTTGAATATTATAGTATGTAATGTAAAAGAAAAGAAAAAAAAATTTTTTGTTGATGTAATTTCTAAAAAAGAAAATATCAATTAAAAGTAATCAGACAAAAGAGGTTTCTATTGGGATTCAGAATTAAAATTACACAGAATATGAACTTTAGAAGAAAGTATGAGACATACTTGTTTCGGTAAAGAGGAAAATAAAACCCGTAACGTAACGGAAAAAGTAATATCTTTTCATGAGGTCTGGTTTGGGATTAATTATTGCAAAAAAAATTTTTTTTTAAAGAAAAAGAAACTTATTGCTTCTGTTATGTTATAACTAGTAAAGATGTAATTGCAAAAAATCAATATACTATATCGTAAGAAAAAATATTCTTAACATTTTTATGCGAAAGATCATTTATGTTATTTTTATTTGATATGAATAGTAAAGAGTGTATTCGCACACACATATACGTTTATATGCGTAATGTACATAAATGTGTTTTTTCTTATGTATTTAAAGAATAATAGAGCTATTTCTTTAAATGTGAAAAACAACATTTTGCGAAATATGTCCATGTTAATGGTGCGACAGGTAAATATATTTTTTTTTAAGAAAAAAAACTGTGTTTTTTTAGATGTTTCTAAATTATTTCAGCTTAAGCTAAAAATTATTGGAATAGTTTAAATGAAGTTAGATTTAAAAAATTAGCGAGAGAGAAATTAACTTCATGATAATTTTACATTTTTTCTTCTAATGTAAAGCTTTAACGACTTTTGAAAAAAAATTGGGTACGTTTTAAAATTAATATACCAAGCAGTTGCAAAAAAAAATTGAGTTTGAAATATATATATTTTAAAATAATGTGTATCGTAACATAATCTAACTGATCAGTTTAATATAAGTTTTGAACAGAAAAAAATAGATGGGAATTAAATGATAAAAGTAAAGGTTTTAGTATGAGTTTTAAAGATTGTATTTACTAAAAAACCAAGAGTGAAAATTGAGTTCAATAGACTTTATTAATGCAATTGTGTGTGTGTGTCTATCTTAAATGGGTTCAAGTTCAGAAAATTTGAAATTTTAAAATGATTTTTTTTTCATAAAAATAAATATTCAAAATATAAGTTATTTGTTTTGACAATTTTTTCGGTGTACTATTAAATCGAGTATATGTTAACATGAATTAAATATATTAAAACTAACCATGTGTAATCAAATTACAAATGGTAAAAGGTCTGCGTTGTTCTCATTTTGTATATTCCCTTGAAAATATTTTAGAAAGTTTATAAGCTGGGATAACAAAACATCAACGCACTATGTTTAATTTCAGTAATAAATAATTCTGCTTTGAATTTTTTTCTTGAAAAATTTGAATTTTATCTCTTTTCTTTTAATAAATTAAAATATTTGTACTGCCCCATCGGAGGCCATTACCAGAATTTCTTACCAGGAATAAACAAGAATAATTCTTTTACTCACATGTCTTTAAAAATAAGAATATATTTGCATATTTAATAGTTTTTATTTAAAGTGTTAATTATTTATGTATCTGAAGTAAGAAAAATATTTTTACCTTACAGAGTACAATTTATTTCATTATATTATAGTTCATCATATTTGAAAACGATTTGAAATGAATAGGTTTAGAAAAAGTAGTCAGGTTGAGAAGGGGTCCATCGCCTTTTAGCATTACTTAAGAAGAATCTTTTATGTTAAACAGAATAATAAATAATGTGCTTTAAGTTTACTATCTAATTTTTCTTTAAAAAAAAGTCTACCGTCGGCTTTATCAAACCGTGGAGCTCAAGTATTAGTTCTACTGAAGATCCGTCGTGTAGAGGGACCAATGCACGTTAAATCTCTCAAGGTTCAAAGTCCTTATGTTAACGTGGTGATGGAGTTTGGAGAGTGGGTTTCCGGGAAAGGTGTCATCTCTTTCACTTGATCCCGAATCATTACCACGAGGTCCATCACTAATAGCCATTACGCAGCTTCAAAATGCGATGTTAATAAAAACTGAAATCTAATTATATATAAAATTTACTGTGTAAATAAAGAAAATTAAAAAGCAAAACAGAAGGAAAAAAATATAATGCTGGTTGTTCAATAAAAGTAGCAAGTAATATAAAATTTTTTTAAAGTCAATTCCTACTTCGTTAGAAAAACGTACTGGCGTCATCTGTTGCAGCCAGTTGTAACTTTGACTGAAATAACGTAGAATAAATTTAAAATTAAAAAATAAAATTTAATTAATGAATTAATATTTTTAAAAACTGTATTAACATCGAATGTCATCCACTACAAGCTTAAAACATTTTATTTCAACTTGAATGGTTGAATAGAAAGTATTTTATTAATGATTGAATATTTGAACAAGATATATAAATAAATATATATAGGGAGAGAGTGAACTAATAGTAGGAATTAAAAAAATTAATACAAAAAGTAAGTAAAAAAATTTTTACTGTTTGTATAGTGATTTGTAGTGCTTAACTCAAAGAATTATGTTTTTTATTCTCAGTAGTTAAAGTAGTGATGTATTAATGAATCTCTGAAGAATCTTTAATGAATCTCTCCTGTTTTTGAAAAATGATTTCCACGGAATTTCAACAGTTATTTGATTGAATTAAAAGCAGCACTTCTGTAATTAGAAATATTTTACACCTCTTACATTACTTATGAGTAGTTTGGGAATTTTCTTTAAAATTCACGTTTGCATAAAATCGATTCAATTCTACGATTTTGATCTATAGAGATGAAAGCAATTAAAAGATTACCCTTTTACAATCTAAAACTTCAACACAACTTACTGAAAGGAGAATACAGCGCAGCACAGCAAACTTCAACACTTTTTAACAAAGAGCACGATGAAACCATCAGAAAATCTTGTTACAAATTCTCTACGGAATTTTTCCACCTGAAGTAACGTCAAGTTATGCCAGTAATGACTATACAGAATGATCCCATCAAAATGCCTATAAAAGAGCTTTTTTTTCTGCAAAATTAACTTGATTCCTCAAAGATGCCTTTGAATATAGTCAGTAGAAAATTTTCAGCTGCTATTTTAGTGCTCCATTAGTTTAAACATTATTTATTGAGAAAATCCATTAACTTTTAGATCCCCATTGGGTTGGATCCAAGCCAATAGTGGAGTAGAATGGGCATAAAGTTGGCAGGAATCCCGTTCTTTTAAAAATGAATGTTACCTATATACTACGAACGCTAGATTGCATATTGCACTTATACTTAAAATGAATATTCTGAGGGATGTTAAATTGCAGTAAATAACAGCCAAAAGGATCTTTAAGTATACATTAATCTTTTTTCAATATTGCATGAATAAAAAAAATAACTCACAGAAGTCACATTATCCTCAATGAAACTTCAATTTTACATTACAAATGAGTTACAAAATTTCTCGAATATTTTCATAAATTGATTTTTAAGTTGAAAAAAGTATGACGCGCTATTTTTATATACACGTTTTGGTGAGTGGCTTAGAAATGTATCCCTATTGGAAGTTAAGCTAAGCTAAAACTAATCGAAATATTAAATATAGGATGGTTTTTGATATTTATTTAAAGTCTTTAAAAGTGAAAGTGGTTTCACTTATCTATAATTAAACGCAGTTTAGGAGGCTTAAAAGGATATTTCGAAAACATTGCAATATGCCGATAAGTTTAACTAATTTCTTTTTCTTAAATTTTTATTGAAACTTATGAAAATTGAAGTGTTGGCTCTCATACGGAAGTGATTAGTTTAGATGTGTTATCAGTTCATTTTCGAATTGTGTGGTTCAGAAAACTTGAAGCAAAAAGCGATTTGATTAGACATTTAAAGTTAGTTTAATTTTAATAGAAATGAATTAATGTTATTCATCACATTAAAATAATTAAATAAGAATTAAAATTAATTATATTTCTTAATTACCAAAATGAACCATGCTACGATAAATTATATATCCTTAAACGATAATATTATCACCGTCATAAATTCAGATTAGTAAAAATTATATATATATATATATAAAATTCTTCTCTAAGGCAATGTACGAACATTTTTTTTTGTTGAACATCAAAAGTGATTATACTATTTTTATCTGACATTAATTTTTTCATTTTATAGGGAAAGCTTAAAAGGCATTAAGTACATAACGATAAATCCTTTTTTCATTAATACAGTTGAACCTGTTTTTGTGCGGTAGATAGGGACTGCATGAAAATAAACGCACAAAAAAGTATTCAAAAATTTCATAAATTCTTCCACATAACAAACTAATTCATGAAAATACTACAGAAAACTTTTTTTATGCGGTGGATAGGACCGCATAAAAAAAGTTCATTTATAAAATACATAAATTTCGTAAATAATTGGTATAAGAGTACTCCATAACAAAATAAATAATTAAATATTACGCATGGAAACATTTTAAAAACATATATTTTCTCATTGTATATACGGATAAATTTTCAAAATGCACTTAGATAGTTCATTGCTACTCATCGTAATCCAAAGCCCTGTGATGAATAAGTTCAAAATCGCTGTCGTCATTTGAAGGTGCAATTTCAATTGATTTATTTTTTGGCAACATTAAGCAACAGATAAGTTTTTGTGACGAAGGTCGGGTAGTCAGTTGCATGTAAATGTCACGATAACCAAATATATGTGACTGAAGCCCTTTTTGGAATTTTAAACTCCTTTCTTAATTGGTATCTATTTTAAGAAAATGCTTTTCCAATTTGCTGGAAAGCTGGATCCCTGCATATTATTATCTGCTCTGAAAGAATCCGGTTCTTCTTGTCCGTATTCATAATTTATCAAATTATTAATAATGTCACTGTCATTAAAAGTTTCGTCTTCAATCAAGCGCGGGCTGCAGGAGCGGTGAGAGAAAGCAATTGAATGCGCATTGTCGGGAGACTGTTTATGACAAATGAACAGAGTGTCTTGAAGTGTCTACATTTTAGTAGCAGAAAGTACACCCCCGCATCATGGGGAGGGGTTTGGGCAGGATTCTAGGGGCGCAAGGCCTGATTAAAGCTAAATACGTATTTACCCAATTTATAAAATATTAAAGGCAAAACCTGACTTTCAGGGGAGAGGGTCCTAACATTCTCCGTTACACCACTGATAAATACACTGGCCTCCAAATGTTAAGGAACAACCAGTTCTTAGCGCCTGATTTGCAAATGAATTAATGTAGCAGTATCAAATTTGGATAACACGTGCACAAAACAGTTATGTATTGATTGCAAGATTAAAGTTTACATAACAAAAATTCAAAAATGATTTACAACAAAAAAAGACAATCTCGCTGGAAAAGTCCATTCATGGAAAAAATAATAGTCACAGTTTTATGTGGTAAAACGTCATAGAAATATAACAAAAATGGTTTTTAATAAGGGATATGCCCACCCCTAGCTTGAATGCTTTGGCGGCATCGAATTTTCATGATGTTAATTAAGTTGTCGGTCACCGAAATGGGGAAAGTGAAGACCAAATATGGAGTAAGCTTTGTTCCAGCTCTCCTGAAGACCTTGGAGGAGGACTTAAAGCAGCAAGCTATCTACCAAGATAGTCACAAAGATGCTCTATCGGATTTAAGTCTGGATATTGAACTGGCCATTCCATTCGCTCCAAACCAAGACGCTCAAGATATTCCTCAACAATTACAGCTCGGTGAGCTCGTGTATTATCTTCCAACTGAATGAAGTCATTGCCATTTGCACCAGCATACGGGCGGACATATGGATCAAGGATCTCATCCCGATATCTCACAACAGTCAGAGTTCCTTCCTGGAACACATGCAGGTCAGTGTGACCACCGAGTGAGATCCCTGCCCAAACACTATGCCACTACCTCGGTAACTGTATCTTTCAACAGTGTTGGATTGATGATATCTGGTGCTTCGTTCCCTCCAGATGAGCAGACGTCCTGAATCGCTCTCCAGTGTGAATCTGGATTCGTCTGTAAGGAGTTCAGAAAACCGTCGCTGTCTGGTCCAGGAAATGTGTTCTCTTGCCCAAGATACACGGACCCTTCTCTGTCGTTTGTTGAGGGGTACACACACAGCTGGTCGCCTTACATAGAGACCTGAATTGTGAAGACGCCTTCGCACCGTACTAGCGGATATTCTTTTCCCTGATACTACAGAGTGGTCTGCAACAAGTTGTGACAAATAAATCCTTCTTCTTCCTCCGAAAGCGCGATAAAATGGTCTCCTGCAGGTGTTGTAGCTCGTGGTAGGCTTGGAACATGTCTTCTGGACACAGATACTTCGGTTTGATATTGATTCTAGAGACGGTGGACCACACTACGAGACACATTAAGACGCCTAGCAGCATCAACCTGTGACAACCCCATTTCCATCCATCCGAAAACCCTTCACCTAACGAATCGGGAAAACGGTTTCTCTCGACATTAAGACCCCTGCCTATTGTCAAAAATTTTTAAAAAAAGTTGTAAATCAAAAAAAATTAACGCATATTACAAAGTTGAAATTGCAATTTTTTCCCTATATACATGTTTTTCCTTTTAAAAAAAAGTAGTAGCTATTGTTTTCATAAATTTGTATAAATTTCTTTTTTATCATTTATATAAACTATAAATTTTATTTTTCAAATTTTTTTTGGGGTTTAAAAAATTTGTTTTTTTAATTTTTTGGAGGCCAGGTGATAATAAACATTACAGTGGCCAAACCCTTGAGTCCTCCCCGGGGAGGACTGGGGGCCCTTGACAACCCTAAATCCATTTCCCAATTTATAAAATATTAAATGCGAAACCTGACTTTCAAGGGGGGGGGAGGGTCCCAAACCCCTTACGCCACCCGATAGATGAAGAAAAAATACAGGGGCCAAAAATGAAATTATACACCAATAAAAAAAAATCGCCAAAAAAAATGTCAAAAAAAAAAATGCAAAAAAAGGACGCACAAAAAAGGTTCTACTGTATTTAATAAAATGCAAAAAAGATTTCAAAATAAAATATCAGGATATATCAGGTAATTTAAAAAAAAAAAAGGGGGTTTTTCAGATTGTAAATAAATACCCTTTAATTTTTTTTTAAAGGGAAAAATATTCATATAGGATTATTAAAATTATTTAATATTCAACAGTTTTTTTTTTTTCATTTCATCATTTTACTACACTTTCAGTTTATTTTATCCTACATTATTTATATTTTAGTCAATTATTATCTTAAAGTAATCTAATTTTTCTTAAGATAATATTATTAAAGATACTCTCTTTTCACCAAATTTTAACGAATTAAATGATAGTAGTAAAATTGTTCACACAAAAATGAAGTAATGTAAAAAATAAGCCTCCTTTTAAATGCAATTTAAAAAAAATAGGAAATTAATAAATGAAGGGATTTGGAAAAATTAAGTATACATGCAAAAATGTGTAAAGTATTAATATATTTTCCAGAAAAAACAAATATTTGTTCTCTTATTTTTTTTGCAAAAAAAAATTCTTAAAAAATTTTTTTTGGGAGGGAGGGGATAAATTTATTTCACAAAGTTTAATTACATTATAAAATATACATTTAAGAAACCATTGTTTGCTCTTAAAGAAGAAAGCATAGTTTTCTTTTAAATTTAACACAGAAATTATAACCTTTCTGTTTGTTTTGCATAGCATTAGTCTATATTATAATTATTTGTAACGTTGTATAATTATTCAATGTCCGGGCTATACATCACGCATTTAAACCATACTCTAAAATTTTCGCTTTGAAATCTGATATCAGGTTGTTGATTTTAATGACTTAGAGCAAGGGTGTCAAACTCAAAGTATAGCTTGGGCCAAAAAAAAAAAAAAAGGGGTTTAACTTTAGGTGGGCCGCAAAAAAAAAATCAACATTCATATAAACGTACATTTATTTCGAATAAAGCATTCTAATATAAATAAAAGAACAAGAAAAATTTAATGTTTAAGTCCTGGCATTAAACTCTTTCTGGGAAATATCTTCCATTTTGGGGGAAATTTTTTTTATTTTATAAAATATTATTGTATGCCAGTGCTTCAAACTTATACTTGGGCCAATTTTAAATCATAATTTCATCGCGCCCCCCCAAAGATAACATGCATTGAATTCCATAAAAATTTTACTTTGACGTACAGCTACAAAAAGACTTTAATTTTAAACCTACAAATTATCAAGATAAGTATTAATTTTAAAATTTTAGACATTCCTTTGGGGCACTGGTAATTATTAAACTTGTTCCTAACTTACCACTGTTAAATTAATTATGAAATACACTGTGCAGTACTGATACATTTAAAAGTGTATTATATCAGTGTAAATATGTATTTTATGATGTCACATAATGTATTTTGTTTTGCTTCCATTCTGTAAATTATTAAGTTTTTTAAAAATAATCTTTTGTTTTGATTTTTCGAATCCCTGCTCCCCTTAGGGTTATTACGCCCCTAGGGCACGCCCCACAGTTTGAGAAATACTGTTGTATGCCGATATACTGACCGGGACACCAGTTTGACATCCCTGGCTTAGAGTAAAGGAATAGAGGCTCATTTATATTAGAGTTTTATGGTATTTGTAGTGAATGCTGGTACCCCCCTCCCATCCCTAAGTTTCAGTTGGTGAAATGTAGAGTCGAATGTTGATTCTTGTTTCATTGTCAGCAGATCGTAAATCAAAATTTCGAATTCCATCATTATTGTAGCATTGTATAACTATAGCTACCTAAAACTGAACATAAAAAAATTCCCCATTGGATTTTTAAAAAGAGATATGAAGTATTTTTTTATTCACTTATTTTTCTGACATGTATAAAAGGTTTTGTATACTAATAAAATGGATTATTTATATAAAATGTTTACTAATAAGATATTTAATTTATATAAAATGTATACTAATAAAATGGATAATTTATATAAAATGTATACTAAAAAAATGGGAGAATTCATAACATTACTAAAGAGAAATAGTAATTTTATTTTTTATTAAAATATCTTGAGACTCAATTTGAATACCAGAGTAAGAATAATTTACCGAAGTTATTTTGTGGAAGAATAAGTTCCTTCTTTCTGTTTATTCTATATAATATGTCACTTCAAATTCTCTTTCCCATAAAGCACTCTATTCCAATTAATTCAGAGATGAAGTTTTATTTTTAGCATTTCTTAATTAAAAAAAGGGAATCTTTAAAGAAAATCTTAATTTGAAAAGAAAAAAGATTTTACAGAAAGAAAATCTTAAAAAGAAAAGATAAAGAATATTTAGTTCTAAAAAGCTATACCACAATGTACTTTTATTTAACAACATTAAAAACTGGCATTTTACTCTTCAGAACTATGATTTTGAAAAAACTGTGTTTGGATATGACCCCTTCCCTTTCCCAAGGTGAATACTAAATACAGAAGACAATTTAACAGAAGATTTAAATTTATGTTTCTTATTCGT
This sequence comes from Trichonephila inaurata madagascariensis, assembly GCA_019973955.1. Taxonomy (NCBI): domain Eukaryota; kingdom Metazoa; phylum Arthropoda; class Arachnida; order Araneae; family Nephilidae; genus Trichonephila; species Trichonephila inaurata. The sequence goes on along the minus strand of BMAV01001261.1, from coordinate 2,360 downwards.
GTTAGAAATACGCTAATAATTAAATTATAATTATTTAATCTCTTATGTTCCTTAGTTATAATTCTTTATAGTACATAGTACTGTATTAAGAAATAAGATTATAAAGGATCTTATGTAATTGTACATAAAACAAGAGATAGAATATCTTCTTGTGTTTTTTTCTTATAAGAATTCTCTCTGCAACGGTATGGAGTAATGAGGTCAAAATAGAAATATTAATGTTAAAAATCACCAAGATAAAAATAGTGGGAAATCTGATCTCAAACTTGCGTTGCATTTTGCTTGTAAGAGAAAAATTAACAACACAGAAGGAATTTTATGTCAAGACGTTTTCCCGTTTGCTTAAATGTAGCGTTAATGAATGCCAATAACCAATATCTTTTTTCGTATCTTTAGAAAGTGTTTTTATGTTAGAGAAAAAGTTGCAAATAAAAAGTGCAAACCGAAAAAAAAACGATATAATAGCTTAATAGTTTTTTTCTTATTGCATTAAGATACATTTTAACACAAAGAAATAAATAGCTATATCAAGGATCTTATTAAATAATGCAAAATTCAGACTATTTACAGAATTGCTTAATGTTTATAACATTACAAATGGGAAAGTTCTCTGTTTTCGTCTTAACGTAGGTTAAATAGAAAAGTATCGGCTCTACAGAATCGATGAGACAGGATGAGAAATATCGCTTCTGTTTTGAGAAGTGAGAACTTCCGTTAACGATGATCAATGGCTTTCAAGACGACTGAAGCCAAGTCATTTCGTTCCAACGTTGAAAAATATCGAGCCTTTTGAGTCCAGAAAAAGGTGTTTGCGATTTTTTAATCCTCAATATATTGGGTTAAGAAAACTATCAACAAATATTTTCCGGAATAGAATCATATATTATCCGCAGTTGAATAGAAAGAATTTGGAGTTGATGCAATTGAAACTTCGTCATTTTTTATAAAAAGGTATTTTGGGGAAATATATTGTAAAATATTTTCAGCCTTAGGAATTACAAATATTGTGAAATGATTATTTACAATTTATCTTTGAATTGACAACCGAATGTGTGAATAGTCAAGAGCAGTTCAAAAGAGCAAATATTGCTTTGAAAATTCATCCGAATAATATACGAAAATAAATTCGAAATGTTACAAGAAAATAAATTTTGCTTATAATTTTATATCGAAGAGTATTTTTAAGTTAATAATAGTTTATAAAAGGAAATAAATAGTGGAAGAATGATATAATAACATTTGGGGTGTCATCGTTCTGTTAGCCATCTATTTTCAAATCGAACGTTATTCAATGCAAAATTTCTAATCTGACAAATCTTGTCATTCACTGATGTCATTACATGGACCAATTTCGTAGAAGCTAAATTGTAGCCATTCACCGGTAAGCGGATTTATTCTTAAGTAACTAATTCCTTCCTTTCTTCGGGTTAATGTGAAGATTTAATCCTAGTTGGAATGCTTACCTCGTGTTAACATGTTGTAACCTGTTCATTGCTAAATTTATCAAACTTTGTTGAATTTCATCCTTGTACCTTTATTTTCTTAGTTTTGTCACTTAACGAAAGCTAGAATCCTCATGATTATTCATGGAGCAACACATAAACTATTTTAGAAATGTAAGTCACACACAAACACACATTTTTTAATTCTAATTTGTCTGTAGACTCGCATTGATTTTTAAATTCGTTATACATAAATTTTGAAAATTCATAATTTATTTACAATGATAAAAAATCGAAATTTCTTTCGACAGAAAAATAACACAACTAATGGTGATGTGGATTCAAAGAGCTCTTGAGGATTATGAATTTTGTATTTAAATTTCGAAGTATAAAAAAGGAGCATCAATTATTGAAATAATATATATTTTTACGTTCACAAGAAATCTCATCGAAAATTTAGAACAAACATCAAAGTCAGAAAAGGGTTAATAATTTAAAGAACGGGAAAATCCTTACAGAAATTTTTGTTATATGGCATTTTTACTGAACAGAAGAGCAAAACTATCTGCATTTAAAAATGTCAGCTGTTTACAAAAGGATTTATATTATAAAATATAAATAGCTTTCATGCATTTCATGCACAGCTTCAAAGTGAGTCATTAATAAAAACCGCCAATTAACCCAGAAATATGATATTAAATTTTCTAAAACATTAAAATAAAAAAAATAGCTTGAATTTTAGGTTTTTAAAAAATTTAACTTTGAAATTTCTAAGGCATAAATAAATATTTATACGCATGAGTAAAGAGAGCCTTTATCATCTTACCAACCAAATAGGCGACAATTTGGATTTTTTAAATATGTATATGGTGTTTGACGCACCTAGATTAAAAGAGCGATAATGATAAAAAAAACCAA
>BMAV01001260.1:0-15511 GCA_019973955.1 Trichonephila inaurata madagascariensis | reverse complement strand
ATTTGAAACAATTTTTTGTTGTAATTTCATAAGTTTCTTCTTTATCAAAAAGAAAACTTATTTGAATGAGCAATATTCTTCAGAAATTTAACACTATAGTGTTCTTTAACATCTGTTATTTTTTCCACATAAAAATCCACCCTTTTCAAAAGTATTTCTTACATCAGCTATTATATAAAATTTGCATCATCATTGGAATGAGAATCTTCAATATCTGAATTCTTTTGATAAAGTTGCCTTAATTTCAAACTCAGGTTTTCCACAAGTTGGTTTTTGGCTATTTTAATAGAATGATATTTTCGATTTCTTTCTTTTCTTGAGTGTCTATCAAGATTCTAAGTCTCCCTGGTTTTCGGCCACCTCTGTTGGATTTACTTCGAGAATTATGTTTATCAGAAATTATTTAGAATAATGCTTCTGTTTTTATAATTATAAAGAATTTTTTCATTAAATGAATTCTTATGTTTGTGTAAACAAAATAATCTGAATAATAACAATAATGGTAGCAAACATATTTTTTATAAATCAAGCATATTAGAAGTTTCAGAAAATATAAACTCCTCTCATCTAAATAACATCCAAGTGTAATAAAAAAAAACTTGACTAAATCAAAATGATTCGGCTAATTAAGGCCACTTTCCTTCTTATATTATTAAAGCATTTTGTAATAAAATAATAACAAAGAGAATATTAATTGCAATTGTACCTAGGGCCATGGCCCTAGATACAAGGCAACTGTGTGACCCTAGGTACAAGACTTGGTAATTTCATACAAAATGTCTTCTGCAGAAAAACCCAGATGGTGAGAGGATTTATCTAAGATCTAATTGAGTACTTAAAGTTACAAACAAAGTTATGTACTAGAATTCAAAGAAAAAATTTTGACTTATCTTTGTACAACAATAAAAAGAGATGAGCTGCAAAATTTTACTTTAGACCATGTAAAACTGTTTTTCATTTATAACTTGCCTCAGCTTTCTTTTGCAAAATTTCAAAACAAATGCCAAAGTAGGAATTGGTGTTGTCACTTACCTAACTGAGTTATAAAACATAGAACTCTAAATATTATTCAAATAAAATGGGGGTGTCCCTAGCTACACAGGTCTCCTCTACATCAAACTATGTATAACAAAGTTGGTATGGGATTTGCTATAACATGATTGGGATTCCTACAATACTTCTTTTCATGAATGCTTATTGAAAATTTCTTAAAAAATGTGTAAATTCTAACTTGAATTATTTTTAAAAAAAATAAGTATTGATTTGATTGAAAAATGCTTACCTACTTTTGTTTCATGCACTATTAGCAACAAGTGAAAAAAATTTCTAAGTATTAAGTACAACAGAATAAAAGCCTTAGCATTTTAAATGAAGACAAACTAATTATTTTATCTTTCTGAGATAATTCAGTTTAAAATTTTGATTTGCCATTCGAGTGTGAAAAAAAAATGTAAAAGTTATCATAACTCTGCATTTTTTTAAACTTAGAGCTTTTAAATTTTGTTAGTTTGTTGAAAAGTACATAAAAGAATTTTAGACTAAAAAAAGATTTGTTTTTTTTGACTTTTTTTTGTAATTAAATTTGACTGTGTCCCCTAATTTAAAAATTAAAAAAATTTTTTGGGGGTGAAATGATTTTAAAAGCATAAATGTCTTTTAAAATTTTTATTAATTAAATTAAAAATTACCTTTTCCAAAAAAATTTACAAAATAAATAAAAAAATTTTTAATGAAGAATGTTCCCCCGATTTTAACAATTTTTCAACATTTCACATCAATTATTGGGGTTTTTAACACGGGTTATAATTTCCAGTTTTTTTTTTGAGATTGAAAAAGGAAAAATTTTTGGAAAAAGCAATTAAAAGTTTATCGGATTTTTCCAAAAACGATAAAAAAATGTTTTTCCTTTTTTAAATCCAAAATTGCTCATATCCAGTTCAACCTGTATTTAAGATTTCATTAGAGTTTTCTATTCCAATAAGTTTTTTGTAAATATGGCATTTTTTTCAATTGGCCCTAAATTGCTTTTCGTATTGTTTCCTTGGCAAAACATTCTCAAATTGAATTTCAAAAACCCCCAAATTAGGGCATTTAAATAGTGAATTAGTTTGATTTCATGTTCCCGGCAGTTTTCTGGGCAAATGGAGAAACTGGGGGAAAAAAACCTAATTTTTTAATTTTTCCCCTTTTGCTTAATTCGCAAGAAATGTTGAAATGATGGTCCTTGGTTTAATATAGTGCTTAGACTGTTGCCTAACTTTAAGGGGGACGCCAAATGCCGACTTTGTTAGGGTACTTTTGCACAATGAAATCGCATTATTCGGTGAAAAACTTTTCTGAGAAAAATTATCATATAACCCCTTTGAATGTAGAAATGTCAGATAGTCAAGAAAATTTTAAAATTACGAAAATACATATATCCTTGCTTCCAGAATTTTCTGGCTCCATATTTGGCAAGCTTTATTACAATGTCTGCAGATGGTGCCACGTGTATGCAATCTAAGTACAAAATTTTAAAACGTTACTTTAGAATAAATTACCACATAAACTGCTTAAATACACAATAATACTATATTTTATGAAAAAGAATATTTTTTGCTACACGAATAATGACTTTAATCACTTCAGAAACACTAATTCTGATTTTTTTTCATGAAAAATGGGCGGGTTTTAAAAATAAAGTAACCCTAAAACTACGTCATGAGATTCCCCATGACATTCTTTCGAAAAGGCAACGGTCAAGTGACCTTGCTTAAATTTTAGAATGACCGATAGAAGGGGAATGGTTTGAACAGGACAGCTGTGGGGGAGAGGGAGACTCTATTTTTAGCACTGATAGTGGGGTGATTCTGCAACAGTGGTTTTCAAACTTTTTCTACTCAAAGTCTTTCAAACGTTTTCTACTCTACTACAGGGGTGGCCAACTTTTTCGGGAAGAGTACCACAATTTGATAAAAAAAATAGAGTGCCGCTTCCAACATCTCACCATATGGAATAGTAAAAAAAATGTTACTTAAATTCTTATTACGGAATTTTTATGTAAATAGCACATTTTTTATAATGCAAGAAATTTAAAAATAAGATGAAGTGCAAATTTAGGTTTTATTGTTAATAAACTTTTTACAGGCTCAATTCAGTCAAGTTAGGTACAAAATAAAAACGAGTAACTTCAAACATTTAATTTTAAATAATTATTAAACAGTTAGTATTTACTTAATGTAGCTTTTGAATTACTTTTTTTTACCACTTCATCTATATTAGGTTTAACGTTTGCAGATGCTACCAAAATTAGATTATTATAGGTGCACTTCAGCTATTTATATGAATAATATTTATTTTATTATGTTCATAGCAGAAAACATTTATTCACACAAACATATTTTGATCTAAATTTTAAGACAACCCCACTTCAATAAAATTGTAGAAAATTATTTATTATTATGTATTAAAATTTCTTTTAATTTTTCAGTATGTCTTTGCGTGCCCCCGTTACAGCTGCACCGTGCCACGGGTTGACCACCACTGCCCTAGAACTGGGTCTTTTTCTGAAGCCCCTAGAACTAGAAAGTATTTAAGTTGAACCCTATTCCACACACACTTTTTTGTAAAGGCAATTAAAAAAAGCATTGCATTAAATATTAAAAATATTAATCTGTGATCCAGGTTTCACCCACCCATTCATTATGTTTAGTAACTAGAACATGTGCTTGATTTTTTCACTCAAACCGTCAAAGTCTAAGCCCATTGAAATTAACTGTAATCGCATTACATATTCTGAGCTTAATTTATTCCTATACTTTGTTTTTGTAGCCACTTACCAAAAATATTTTTCACTTGTACACATTGTTCTGAATGGGACTAAAATGTTTAGAGGAATACTGAGTATTTTCTATGAATTTGCAACAAAAGATTTAGGAGCTTTTCTTGCTTAAATTTACAGTTTGGACATCAAATCTGTTAAAAGGTCTAAGTCGTTACCTCTCCCTTATTGTAGGTTTTTTCCCAACAAATGTCAAAAGGTGCACTTTCCATTGGAAAACTATTTAGTTTTGCAAGACATTGTACTAACGAGTATACAATTATCTCGTGGAACCCGGGAGAGTAAACAATAAAATTTTTACAATCTATTGGGTAATATATAAAAATAAAACAAATTTTTTAATATCTTTTATTATATTTTAATAAAAGTTTAAAAAGTATTGCAAAATAAAGTTATTATGTTGAAATAAAATTTTCAGTTTCTTAATGACAGGAATGAGCTTTAAATTCTTGTGGAGATGCAAACTTCATATAGAGAACGTGAATCCATTTTGCATACACATTTAGAATTTTTTTTTTCGATTTATTTATTGTGACTCGGGGAACACAGTTTGAAGACCACTGTCGTGGTGTGTATACTTTCTTAGTGGGTGAAAAACCTGGAATTGTCATTTGATGTTTAACGTTGCTCTAAAAAGCAACAAGAGGGCTATTGATCACAAACATCGTAATTTTGAACCATGGTCAAGTGGCTGGAGGACACCTGAGCTGGCACTCCCCCCCAAACCCCACCCACCACCCCAAAGGGGGAGGACGTTTAGCTCTCGGCGATTTAGCATCCATCGCTCCCCTACACCCTTTTAGTGCTACTGGGCTCAACTTCGCCACAAAGCCAGCCACGATCCGATACCTATACCCTTTGCTACCAGGGTCACAAAAGAGGGGTTGTAGATTTCGATAAAGCAGTGCTTCTCAAACTTTCAATATTTGGAATCCAATTTTCAGTCATAACTTTCATCGCAGACCCCCTTCATATAATGTATTGAATGCAATTATTGTGTGTGTAATGTACTTTGATGGTAAAACCACAATACAATAGACTTTAACTATAAGCCATTCTAATTATCAAAATAAACATTGTTTTGTATATGACAAGCCCAGGGGAGTCTCTAGTAATTACTAAACTTGTTTTTAATTGAATATTGATAAATTAATTATTAAATACTTTGTGCAGTTTTGATACATTTTATAAGTAGTGTTTTATTACTTCAGTGTGAATTGTGTATTAATTTGTTTCTTATATAAGAATGTATTTCCACACACACACTTTATAATATTTTAAATTGTAAATTATTTTATTAAATTGATAATTATTTTAAATCTTTTATTTTCGATTTTTGACGGCTCCCGTCCCCAAAGTAAGGTTATCATACCCCCCTTTGGGGGGTCCTAATTTAAGAGAGCTGCATAAAGATTTTTTTATTTGGTTTTGAGAACACAACTTAATAACAGTATACATGAAAAAAAAACATATTCGAGGAAAAAAGCAGCGATTTACATAATTTGGCTGATAAGCGAAAATGAAGATTTGATAATTTAGGTATAAAACTGAAAGAGAATAATTGCCTTGTTAATAAATACTAAATGTTGTACTTTCTCTAAAATTTTAATTTCTTCTGTTTTTTTCACCTTTCAATTTTTGCCCCGAAATCTTTTTGCCCTAGGCATGTGTCTGCTTTGCTTAAGCGAAAAGTGGGCCTGATAAAGAAGATATTTGTGAGAATTCCCCGGGTTTTTTTCAAAAATGGCTTTAACTCATACTTTTACTACTGAAGCCTGTTAGAAAAATTATTTTTATGGGAGCAAAGCAATCTTATCTTTTTTTTGTTATCCCAAACGATCAGTTTCGGTCACATCATATTTTTTTATTCCAATCATTTGAATTGATTTATATGAGAGTTCTTATGTTAATTAAATATCTTTTTCAATAACTGCACAATTAATAAAAATTTTGCACAATTATTAATAACATAAAAATACAACTTTTAATAAGGGTTGAGTGAGGGAATATTAACGTCGTACTTTTTCCTTAATCGAGGATTTTGGCAACCCATCTCCTATATATGAACAATAATCAAGTGATGAGGACGACACATCAGCTACCCCCCTCTACTAACTTCCACACTACACCCACTGGAGGAGGTTTGAACATAGACCTGTCACAGCGGTAGTCGATTGGTTTAGGTATCGGATCATTGGCTGGCCTTGTCACGAGTTCGAGCCCAGCACCACTAAAGACCTGCCGTGTATGGCAGCGATGCACGTTATATTTGTCAAGAGCTCAAATGTCCTCCCGTTGGTGTAGTGAGGTAGTTAGGAGAGAGGGGGTGCCTGCTCAGGTATTGTACACTTCACTTGACCATGGTTCAGAATTACGTGGTCCGTTGCCAAAAGCCCCTGCATAGCTGTACAGTGCAACGTTAATATTCACTCACTCACTGTTCATCGTTCATGTGTATGCTGATATTCGAATAATTACGTATTCCTCGAATTCTGTATTACATCATTGATAAAAGTGTCGCATAACAATACACCTGACATATTCTATGTTGTACATGTAAATGAAAATTCAAGTTTAAAGTCCCATACTGTTATTGATTTTAGTAACAATAATAATAATTCGATGTAATGCCATTAGATAATAATATATTAGCTTCTATATAATATAATTGTAGGTTAAAACGATTTTGGTCTCAAAGAAAATTATAAGCTTCTTTCCTAATTCATTTCAAACATTGTTTATATTTTACCCATGTGTGTTTCATAACCAAATAACAGCTTCATTTAATGTAGTAACTCAGAAAATAGGCTATATTATGTGGTATCCTGTTTAAGAAAATGTAGATGGTAGAAACAAATTGCACTGAAATTTGAATTTCTGAATTGCCTTATAAGAAACACTCATCAAGAACATAAGTTTCGATACTTTTAAAAGAAAACATCATTTTTCTGTGAAAATGGTCAATCTTTTTTAACTATGTTTAAATTTCTTATTTTATAAATTAATGTTATTATTTCTGGTATTCATGAAAATATGACAAAACTGTGTACTAAGAAATCCATTTTAGACGACATAAAATGAAGACAATAAAAAGTATCTGGTGTCTCCCTTTTGGTCCCTCAGCAATGAAGAGGGAGGGAAAGAAGCCTAATCTGTGGTTTTTACGACTGCTTGACCCCTGTTTGGCCTTCTTCACTGTTCAAAGACGAAAATTGCTCATCGTACATTATGCAAGTAAAAACTTGTGCATTCTAGCTATTGTGTTTCCTTTAGCTGTTTGAAAGTAATTTCTACTCCTCCCAAAGAATTTTTTTTTTTTTTGTCATACCAAAGAATCGGCAAGTTGGCTTTTTCATATTTTTAAAATCTAATTATTTGTATTGATTTATAAAAGAGTTACTACTTTAATTAAATATCTTCAATGAACGTACGATTCAAAAACTATTAGTAACATAAAAATACATGTATGAATAAAGGCTGAAATCTGCTTATAACAAAGTGTTATTTTATACATCAGTATATAATTTCATTAATTCAAGGGATTAATATACTTTTATTGAACGTATGTAATGTATATATATACTACGTTATTTGATTTAAAAGACCAATTTTAAAAATGAAACTTTATAAATAATTTAAATCCTTTTTCTTAAACATTATCTATAAAAAGATAGTTACATACTTATGAAAAAAATTAAATCATTTAATCACAGAACAGCTAACCATGAATTGCAGTACCAATAGTGTCAAAGTGATGTATGACAATTAGACTTATTCTATGCTGCATATGTAAAGTAAAATTCAAGTTTTGATTCATACAGTTATTGATTTTAGTAACAGCAGTAATAATGATTTATTATTAATACCATTACATTGCAGTCAGAGATTAGCTCCTATATGATATAATTATAGGTTAAAATGATTTTTGTCTCATAGGAAATTACAAGCTATTTTACTACCTTCTTCAATTGGGCAAAAATGCATTAAAAAATTAGAGATTTACAGACATTATTAGGTTCTGTTTTATGCCTTTACAAATTTTATGTGTTTTTCTCAGATTTTCATTTTGTAAGATATGAAAGGGTTTTCTATTCAATAAGAAAAAATTTCTGTTCAAGATAATTTTGAAATTTTTTGAAGATATATATATACATATATATAAGTATCTGTTCTATAAAAGTTTTATATAAATTTAGATCTGAGAACTCTAGCTAGTTTTTTAAAACATTTAATTAATATTTTAAAAATGTTCATATTTCTTCCAGGCTTCCAAATTTAACAATATTCATGCCTTTTCTCTGATTATCTATAGGAACATTTATTAAAATTCAACAAGGAAACAGGTTTTCATTTCCATACCAGTTTAAGGAAGCATAATAAAAAGGAAGCTTAAGTTGGAAATTAATTTGATGAATATAATATAGTCGGCATGTGATATTGGCAAGTAAAACTTTAACGTTACCTTAAGGGGAAAAAAAAACCCTGATGGGTAATTGGACTGCAAAGATCAAGGAATGAGGAAAACATTTTTTAAAAAAAAAAAAATTAAACAAAATTAATAGACTTAACCAGTAGTTAAATTGAAGGACACCTTTTTAAAATTGGGGGATATTAACTTACAAAAAGGTGTGTGAAAAATTTAAATTTTTATAATAATGTATAGTTATGTAATTCAAAATTTTTTTTGTGGTTTTAAATTAATTGAAAGATAAATATTTCAAAAATTTCCAAAATCGAATTTTTTTTTCAGGTTTAGCCACTGAAATTTTGTAAAATTTTTTTGTCATTTTTAAAGGGATGGGAAATAATACCATTAATTTGTAAAACAAAAAATAGATGTGTTTAAAAACAAATTATACAAACTATTTGTGAAAAAATTCCTCTTATTTTCTTAGAAAAGTAACATTTTCTTGTGAAAGACTCAAATTGAAAATGATTATTTCCTGATGAGTATTCTTAAATGGCAATTTCAAATAGAATTTGTACCTATGATATGAGCAGAAAAAAATTTATTACATACCTATCAAACAAAAACAAAAAATTGAAATAAATACGCTAAGACAAATATTCTGTCTTTATTCTTAACCCAATCAGCAATGTTTGATACCCAAGAAAATGTAAACGTACTTGTTCATTCACTTGTGGATATCCCAAAATATTTGCACGGATTTAAAAAAAAAGACTTAGCATCCATTTCGCATGCAATTCTAAAAGACAGCACTTACAAAACTTTCCCTTTTCCACCCTTTCAACCAACACTGCACCACCCCATTGTCCAAACTATTTGATTATGGTTTTGAATAGTTTGTTTATTTTACTGCAACTGCCCATGCGTTCTGAAACCGACTATATCTGTCAATCTTTTCTTAACCACACCCTGTTGCTATAGTAACAACAGGTTATCTTTTTACAAATATTATCGCTTTGACATCATCCGAGTTGCAAACAAAGCCATCTGTTGGATAAAGGTAGTTTTTGAAAATATGGCCGTTGGCCTTAATTTCATTTAAGTTAGTAAATCTGCTCGATAGATTAAAATTTTGTTTCCACTGGATTAAATTTTTTCTAAAAAATTGGATCTTTAACATCACAAAACTCTCAAGCAGTCATCAAAAGTGAAAAAAAAAACATATCTACAAATATAAGTCTTTCAAGAGCAGTGTACTTTAGTATGACGGAGTTAATAATGAAAATTCTCAACATTTTTCTGCACATGATTGTGCAAATAACCATGTATGCAATGCATTTCCTTGCATTCAGTTTATTACTTTGTTGCCTAATTGATGAGAACCTGAATATTGTTTACTTCATAAGTTATAATGAATAAAATTTTCCTTTTACATGTTCTACTTTATATTGTATAAATTTTTTTTTTTTACAGAAAGATGTTATCTTAAAATACTCTGGACAAGACAGCATGACTCATTTCCTTCATTTCAAAAATTTTAAATAGAAATTTTTGTTGTCACATCTGCAAAATAAACCTGCACATTTGAAATAAATAAAATGGCTTTCACTCATGGCATCATTTACATGTTCATTGTAATGAAAAGCCTTATGTTTGTGAAATATGCAACAGAGGTTATACTAAAACTAGTAGTTTAAAACAACATTTATGGACTCATACAAATGAAAAGCCTTATGTTTGTGAAATATGCAACAGAGGTTATACTAAAACTAGTAGTTTAAAAGAACATTTATGGACTCATACAAATGAAAAGCCTTATGTTTGTAAAATGTGTGTGGTAAGAGTTTTTCTCAAGCTGGATGGTTAGAATTACATTCAAGCATGCATACAAAGGAAAAGCCTTATGTTTGTGAAATGTGCAACAAGGGTTTTCTCAAAATGGTGATTTGAAAAGACATTTATTGGTTCATACCAAGAAAGCCTTATGTTTGTGAAATGTGCAACAAGAGTTTTTCTCTAAATGGCTGTTTAAAAACACATTTATTGGTTCATACAAAGGAAAAGCCTTATGTTTGTGAAATGTGTAACAAGGGTTTTTCAAGAAATGGTCATTTAAAAATACATTTATTGGTTCATACAAAGGAAAAGCCTTATGTTTGTGAAGTGTGCAACAAGGGCTTTTCTCAAAATGGTTCGTTAAAAGCACATTTATTTACTCATACAAAGAAAAAGCCTTATGTTTGTGAAATGTGCAACAAGGGTTTTTCTTCAAGAGGTTTAAACATTTGGTTCAACAGAGGAAAAGCCTTATGTTTTGAAATGCAACAAGGGTTTTTCTGGAAGTTGTGATTTAAAAGACATTTATTGGTTCATACAAAGGAAAAGCCTTATGTTTGTGAAATGTGCAACAAGAGTTTTTCTCTAAATGGTCATTTAAAAATACATTTATTGGTTCATACAAAGGAAAAGCCTTATGTTTGTGAAGTCTGCAACAAGAGCTTTTCTCAAATGACTCTTTAAAAGCACATTTACTTACTCATTCAAAGGAAAAGCCTAATGTTTGTGAAATGTGCAACAAGCTTTTTTCTTCAAGACGGGGTTTAAAAAAACATTTATTGGTTCATACAGAGGAAAAGCCATATGTTTGTGAAATGTGCAACAAGGGTTTTTCTAGAAGTTGTGATTTAAAAAGACATTTATTGGTTCATACAAAGGAAAAGCCTTATGTTTGTGAAATGTGCAACAAGAGTTTTTCTCGAAATGGTCATTTAAAAATACATTTTTTGGTTCATACAAAGGAAAAGCCTTATGTTTGTGATGTCTGTAACAAGGGCTTTTCTCAAAATGGCTCCTTAAAGGCCCATTTACTTACTCATACATAGGAAATGCCTAATGTTTGTGAATTGTGCAACAAGAGTTTTTCTCGAAATGGTAATTTAAAAAGACATTTATTGGTTCATACAAAGAAAAAACCTTAGGTTTTTAAAATGCACAACGAGGGTTTTTCTCATGTTCCAACAAATTTTAAAAGAAATTTTTAAATTCATACAAAAAAAAAATTATAAAATGTGCTACTTGGTGTTTTTGAAGCTGATTACATAGAGGACACATTTACATATTCATAGGAAGAAAAATCTTGCATGTTTATAAAATATGCAGCATTGCTTTCTTTGAACGCATTTCTCTTACACATCTGACTTTTAAAACCAATGGAAAATCTCAATTGTCAAATATTGTAGCATTTTTTTCATTATTATATCTTCAATAATGACTTACGCTTTTGTAGCAGATAGAAAAACTTACACATAGATTTCTACAAGTTTCTTTGATCTAGTTTGATATTGTACTTACAGTATTTTAAAAAAACCTGGGTGTTTTATTTTGCAAAAGATTATTATTGGTTTCTTCATGTATGGTAATTACAGGAAAAAGGATTTATGATTTTTTTTTGCTGTGTTTTACTGTGTGAAAACGAAAATGTAAAATAATGATATTTTTTTAATTAAACTGTAATTTTATATGTAATCTCATATAGTGTTAAATGTAAAGTAAAATAAAGCTATAAACCAATGGTTAGCAACCCATGGCATGTGTGTCAGATGTGGCAAACTGAGCAGTCTCAGTTGCACTTCGCCACTACAGAATTAAAGGACAAAGTTTAATCGCTCAATCTCTCCTCTCTATGACTTATGCATTTTTATTTCAAGGCTGTTTCTCATTTTCAATTCACTGCCAAAAAACGCTTCTGCTGAATCAGCATGTAGTTTGTGAGCTTTATGTAAAAGGAAACATTTTCTGTGGGTTTAAATGTGACTCACTATTAGTGCTAAATATTCAACACGTATCAAAATAATTGTATTATACTAATGAAATAAAGTGTCACTCATCGCTGCTTAATTAGCAAAAAAGAAAGTTGCTTTTCCTTTTAGCACCAAAAGCTTGAGCTATATTGGTAAAAGAAAGAAGCAAATGTCAAAGGAATCAATCAATTTTGTTTTGTTGCCGTAGTGTAGTAAAAGAAAACGTTTTTTTATTCTATGAGCATGCATAATTTGGATTCAAAATAAATTCGGTGAAAAAGACTACTTGAAATAATTAGGTAGGGGAGTGAATCTAAATTGCACAAGAAATAGCCGTTGAAATAGATACTAAAGGCAACTGCAATTTTTTGTGTTAAAGAAGTCAAAATTATTTTTTGTACTTCTGGGCAAATCAAGCTAATAAAAATAGTTTCTAGAATACAATTTTCTTTTGTTAAAAATTGGCAACAGAAAAATATTTAAGTGAATGGAAGCTGATAATTATGAAATATAATTCATTGAACTAAGAGAATTCTAGAAAGCAAAATTCATGTGAAAATCTGGAAGAGGACTCACACAGATAATGACAGCTATTTTAATTTGCTGGATATCATTGCGGGAGCATTAAATTCTTTGAAGGAAATTGCGTAAGCTCTGCTATTGGTTCTACATATGTATGTGAACAAATTTTTTCTCATATGAATTGTATTCCCAGTCTTTGAATAAATTGTTTGACAGCTGAACATTCAGAATTATTTCAAATTGAAATTCACAAATTGTTCCCTGGTATTGCTACATTAAACAGAAGTTCACACACATACAGAGCAAAATTTGCATTAAAACCTTAATTTTTATATTTAACTATGTTGTGTGAACACTTATAATTTATGTTTATTTCTTGTTTTTATAAATATTTTTTAATTATATGCATAATTTATTTACAATTTTGAGTTTTTATTTATATTAAAGAATAATCATATTTGTTTACTTATTATAATGTATTTACATAAAAGATGCATATTTATGTGTACAGCCGTATAAAGGCGTACACATAAGTTCAATGTTAAAGAATAGGACCTGAATTTGGTTTATTTTTTCAGATACAAAGGAATTGAAATATTAATATTATATTGTGTCTTCGCTATCTTATAGATAATAATTTATTTTATATCAAACTATTGAATTTAATCTGAGTTGGTCCATTTATCGGGTATAAAATGTGTTTCGCATATTTTCTCTTATGCCTTAATAAAATGAGTCAAGTGATAACTCATTTAGAGTTATTACTTTACATGTTAAAACAAAAAAGTAATTATTTACGGAATGTTTTGAAATTTTAAAAGCCTTTTTCTTATAAAATTTAATGTTTTCGACTAATAAAAATTAATATATTGTAATTGTATTTTTTATGATATCTGCAACTTATTCTTAATGGAATTACATAATTAATTTTTTAAAAATAGTATAAATATTTTTTAAAAAAATTAATCAAAAAGCTGCTAAAAAATCACGCCACAAGTCTTCGTACACTTAACAAAAATCTCAACTTAGCTTTAATATATTGTATTTCTTTCTTAATTTAGTACTTTGTAGGATATCTTTTAGTGTCCACAACAACTTTTAAGCTTCTTGGTATAGATTTAATCAGTTTTTTGTAATTTCTGCATCGATTTTCCAATATTGTTTTTACTTCACATTATTCGTTTATGTTAAGTTTTTTTACATCAAAATCTCACCAAATATATATTCTACTTGGCTAAATAAAGAGATTGAGGAGGTGTTTTCATAATTTGGGGACAGTTATAGTGACACCAGTGGCATACAATGAGAGCAGTGCACTTGGCGTCATTACCCTGTTAAAAAATTAAGTAGTCTCCAATACCCAAATTTCGGGCGGATCATTTAAAATTTCTCTTTAAAATATTTAAATAGAGCTCATGATTCATAATACCATGAAAAAATACCTAATTTTGAGGCCAATTTACACCCCCACACCAGAACACCTTCACTTCTATGCTTCAGCATGGAAGCGAAAGAGTTCTTGTTCCACATAAATTCATGGGATTAAACTCCTTATTTTTTGATTTACAAGCTATTATAAGCCCTTCGGAACCAAAAATGTTGAATTTTCTGTCATCCCAATCAATTTGCTGTCAATTTTGAATTTTCTGAAACATAATTCCAAGAATCTAGTTGGATGAATAAAACATGGAGGTAGAAGTGTTCTTGCATGGGGGTGTAAATCGGCCACAGAATTCGACGGAATTACATTTAGTGTTGAAAACCCTAAAAGAGTACTACTATTACACCAAGTCTTGATCCGAAATGAATTTCCTTAGTCGTGCCCTCTCCTTGTAAGTTAAGTTCGTCCATGCTCAGTATCACTTCAGACTTTAAAAAAGCATATTTTTCGCTTGATTCTACAACTTTAGAAATCTTTCTCGAATTTCAGCAGTTACTGTGTCAATTGCAGAAAACATTGTTCGCCTCAAGTAATCTTCGTACGATAACTGAACATCTTTACTTCCGACACCAAATATATACTTCCTCCTGATTCGCCTTAGGGGTTCAAAAGAAATTTCAAGCTCTTCGCATAAACTTTTAGCATATATTAAAGATTCATCCACGAATTCCTCTCGTTTTGCTTCTAATACAGTCTGTAAACACATATTTTTTAGCACATTGATGGGTATTTAGTCCGTCTGCAAATAATTTTTAGCATCATTGACTTCCCACTGTACCGGTCTCGAAGTAACATTAAGGGATAGCGATTGATAAACTCCCTGCATCTGTGCGTGTATTAAAGCTTTCACTCATTTTCGTCGTAAAGGCGCTATTTGGAGAGTAAAATATTTTTGAAATTTAAATATGGTGTTCTCCGCCGACCCTTTTCGCATGCTCCTCTGTAACCCCCCACCACCCTACCCCACTGGATCAATTATCACAGAACACTGCAGATGGTAACCGAAAGAGCAATTACTGCGATTGAGGTCGAGGGGGAGTAACAGTTTGTCCATGTGTACAATTTCTACACTCCTTTTCATTGATCGGTGTGACGTCGTGAGTAGATAACAAAAATTATCACAGCCTAATTTTGAATTAAAAGATTTATCTGCTCCACAGATTATATACTATATTTTAGGCAATAAAGTGCAGACTTAATTCCAAGCCGTTGCATTCAGTCTATATCACGGGGGATCAATCCTTTGTCCGAATTGCATTTGTTCAGCTCTACAACGTTGTTTCCAGTTCTCCAACGCGACCGACGTTCATTGTCTCTCCTTTCGGTCGAAAAAATCCCCTTCGGTCTCCTAGTTTGATCCCGGCTCCTCTCCGCTCGCTCCAAGTCTCTCTTTTCGACCTCTCCTATCCGCCCTTTTTCTAAAACCAGGGGCAGGTCCATACCTCGTTCCTTATCATTCGCAGGCCACGAAAGTCTGACCATTATGACTGCCAGTCTGAGTGTAGGCGCCCCCCAGATCA